>RJWM01004469.1:0-101736 GCA_004363535.1 Dasyprocta punctata | reverse complement strand
CTATCCTTAAGAAATACTTGCTTGAATTTGGCAACATATAAAAAGGGTATTATTTCACGACCAAGTTTCATGTATTTCAAAAATACGAGGTCTTTTTGTTTGTGTTTTTGAAGGGTATTTTTATCATTCCATAATCTGCTACTATATACAAGATCAAGCCACATCTACATACAGTTATTATAAAAAATGAAAACGAATATTCAGTTCCATAGGTACAGAGGATATATTTAACGAAATTCAACATCTATTTATGATCTTTTAAAAATTCTCAGCAAAGTGAAGCTAGTTGGAAATATCTCTCTGATGAACCATACCTAGCAAAACCTATGACCGCTGTCACATTTAATGGGAAAGTAGTGAACAATTTCTCCCAAGACCTTGAACAAAGAAAGGGTATCTGCTTTCACCAGTTTAATTCAAATTGGGCTGCATAGTCTACCCAGTTTAAGAGAAGGAACAAAAATAAGTAATAAACAGATTAAAAAGTGTGAATTAGAACTGTATTTATTTGCAGATCACATAGATGTGTATGTAAAAATTAAATTAACTTCTTTAATAAACTTCAATAAGTGGACTTCATAATGTTATGGGCCACAAAGTCAACAAAATTTGTACTATATATGAGTAACAAGCAATAGGGAAAAAAAGAAAAGAAAATTTAGAAACCAAACCATGTGTAAACCATAAAAGAATTAAATCCTAGGGGCAGTACAGGAACAATATTGCAACCCTATATTGAAAACTACAAAATATTACTGGCAGAAAATAGCAAAATTTAAGAAATTGTTTTAAAAAATCAATATTATTGGGTAATCAGTTTGCTTCACCAATTTTTTAGCTTAAAAACTCCCAGCATTTATTTTGTAGAAAACTTTGTACCTTGATTTAAAAACATAATTTCAAAACATTTTGATACAAAAGACAACTTTAGAGACAAGTGCAATGTTAGATTTACTCTACCTGGTCTCCTGTGTGAACCCAGATCTACAAATGAAAGACAAGAAATCAGAAGAGTGGTTACTAGCGGGGGGGCTTTTCCAAGAAGGCAATAGAAGGAGTATTGTGAGATGGACTGCATCAATTTGCAGTCTTGTTCAACTACAATAGACTTTGTACCTTTGTATTAGTCTAACTCAATAATTAAAAATGAAGTAAGCAAATAATGAACACAGTTCCTCTATTCGCAGCTGGTATTTTTACCTACTTTTCTACTACCCATTCTGTATTCCCTTGGCCTTCAACAAGCCATCATCTGCTGGTGCATACAAGATCAACCTCAATCTCAGGTGGTCTTGGTTCTTTTCCAGGCAGGGTGACCCATACTTTCATTCCCTGAAGGTTCTGGGTTACTGTCATCTTTCCTGGATTTCATTGTTGTAGGTTAATAACAGGGCATGCTGATACTAGGAGGTGCTCTAAGGGTTCTGCACTCCAAATACACTTTTCTTTTCCTCCAACATGAAGTAATAGTTCAATTTTCCCTTAGCAGTCTGGATCAATCACCCCACCCAACATCTTCACTCTCTTGGTAACTTGTTTACTCAGAAAAATGAGCAGCCCAAACCTACCAGGGGGAAGTCTTAGCTTTTAGTTCAATGGAATCCTTATTGTGCTTCCTGGTAGAGGCTCTCCCTCTCTGGAACTATGACTTGTAGATCAGCAGAGTATAAAGTCACAGGAACAGCAAGCAGACATTTTGCTATTGGGTCACTAGAGCTAATGGTGAGTGATACCATCCCTACTTCCATGCCTAGGTTTCTGGACCCACAAATCCTAGCTATGGGCCACAGTGGCATATAGTGGACACAGATTTAAGAGTCATTAATCACATAAATAAATTTTGAGTGACATCCTTTTTTGCTTTAACGAGGTGCTAGACTGCTTTCTTGCTACCTTGACTTGGCCACTTTTCATCTACTTTTGACCCAACAAGAGGAAGAAGAGATGGTTCTTTACTGAACCACTTTCTCTTAAGACAGCTTCTAAAACAAAGTAGGCTTTTGTGTTTCTGGTGGAAGAACAATGGAAAACCACCCAGCACTGAGTGCAGTGTTTGGAACAGTCGCTATTCAGTATTCCCTCCAAGGGGTCTCTACTTCACCACTTGCCCAGGCACAGCTGCAAGCACTGCCTCTGTGGAGCCAAATGGGAAAACTAACAATAACAGCAGGGAGAGCCCTGCAGCCAGGGGCTGAGGGCAAATGAAAGATCGCAGCGCAAGACGTAAATCTGGAGTAGAGCAGGGAAACACGCAGTTATTCTGAGCAAAGCCGTACTCGAAATTAACAGCTAATCAAAATTATGGAGTGAACTGAAAGGTATTTTTCCCTGCTAATGTTTTGTTTTTAGAAAAGAATTTTACAGGGTTAAACATTTATACTGGCCTGCAGCTCCAGGAAACTTCCTTGGTGATTTTTCATTATTTAATACCTGTCATTGGTGGTGGTCGGATGCTATAGATCACCACCAACACTTTTATGCCTGGCCCGTGCCTATTTGTAGCAACATCTTTAAATCATCGTAATTGGGTCCGTTAGGTTTTCCTTCACAAATCTTATATATGGGAGTCCGATTCCTTTATTTCTGCTCATGTTTTCCTTTTGACCACTGTTATCTCAGATTAGGCTAGCTAACTATTGGAAAAGCTTCTTTTTGGAAACCCCTTATTTTTGGGTAGAGAATATTTTGTTGGGTCACGAACAGTTCGTTCTTTTAGCCTGGCTTCTCTCTCTTTTTTAAACCTGTCCAAGTTTATGTTTTAAATTAAGGATCACATTTAAACGTCATAATAAAGTCAATGCTGCATCTTCTTTTCATGTAGAATTAACATTAATGGTAGGAAGAGTTTGGTGATCAAGCTAAAGGAAACAACTAAAAGAGAAGTCTAAAATATTCCTTATCTTGAAGCTGAATAATGGGATCCCTTGACTTATCCCATCTAATGAATTGGTGTCCAGACTACTTGCTCAGTGAACTCCAAGAAGTATCATTCATTATAATAGATGCCAAATGGAGCAGGCATGTGCTGTAGTATGATTTCAATTTGCATTTAAAGTACTTCCTAATTTATGCTCCCTAATGGTGGACTGTTTCCTCTCTGTGGACTATAGAAAAGCCTTTGTTGGACAAGGCACAGAGGCCAGAAGTTCAGCCCTTCTTTTGGGAGTGTTGTAAAAAGGGTATCAGTCATAGGGCAGAAATGCCTGTAGGAGAAATCCCTGCTTGGTCCTGTGGTCAGCATGGGATGGGGACATCAAGTCAGAATTAGTGATAGGAGGTAGTTGACTGTGAGTCTGAGAGAGGAACTGACTTCTCCATGGTCAGTGCAAGGGAATCATGGAATTTAATGTTTATTAACTGCTTACAGAGAAGGTGCAGAGAGCTGGAAAGAAACAACAACCCAGTAGGAGCCTAAGCTCCAGACAAAGACTGCTCCAAGTATGGGAATTTGCAAGTGCAAAATGACTCTTGGGGTTGCCATCTGTTATACAAATTGTCTTTGGAGCACAATCTTTCACAGACCCTCTTACTTTTTCTACCTGGAGTCAAGTGATACCTGTGGGGTCTTTCATTGCCCATCTCTCTCCAGGGAGATCCAGAGGAGATGAGATCCACTTCCACTTCCACTTCAGTTCCTTATCTCCCCCCATGCACCCTTAGCCTCACCTCATTCACACAGCCAAGCACCACTGGGAGGAGACAGAAGGAGCAGACAGAGCCCAAACAGACTTCTTCAGATTGAAGAGAAAAAGAGAATCTCATCGTATTAGACACTACTGAGGTAAGGTACACTGGCAAGTATCACTTTTTTATTATTCAATGAGTAGAGACTTATAGAAAAGATCAAAGCAATTATATGAAATAAACAAAGCTACATTTTCTTGTAATGAAGCTGTAACCTGACTATATAACTGTACAAAGGAAAAATAAAGCCTCCATCCTGGCAGGAAATTTGCTGTATTATTAACACAAAGATTTGGCCCGCAGGTTAGCAGAATTTTTCTGAATTTTTTTTTTCTAGAGAGGCAGCACAGTATGTAGTGCCTAAAAACATGCACTGTGGAGCCAGTTTCCCTAGCTCTAAAATGAGGACAATACTAGCATGTACGATATACAGGGTGGTGAGAATTTAATCAGTTGATGAACATAAAATATAAAATTAAATATCTCAGAGTAAGTACTCAATAAATATTAACAACTGACATTTAAAAAATAAACGTTGTAGGAGTTTAGATGAACATAGACTCATGGCAGCTCGGGAAGATAAATGAAGGACTTGTCAGGAATTGGAGCTCAAGCTATTCCTTTAAAAAGGGAAGATCCGTGGAGTTAAGGGTTAGCAGAGTGGGATTTCCTTCTACTTCACTGAAAGTCATGTAGGTTGGTGACAGTAAATGTTGTTTAAGTGAAAAAAAAAGTGCCATGCAAGTATTTGACAACCTACATACACACTACCTTCTAAAAGAATGTACTACATTCCATTTTGCCCCTCTCATCTGCCCTCAGAAACTCAGAAACGATGCCAAATCCAGAGATTTCAACAGCTCTACAGAGGTTTCAAGACGCTCCTGTTAAGAGTCAGCCTAATTTGTCTGAGGGCATCTCAGACCTTGGAAATTTCCTTATCCCTAAGTTTGGTGGTACTCACACATCTCATTCCTAGAATTCTATCCCTATACCTAAGAAAGCAGAGTACTTCCACAAGCAAGTTTATCTCTCCTGAACACTCAGGAAACACATTGGAAGATTAGGAACACAAATGGAATATATACATTAAAATAAGAAGAATTGTTCAGGCTTGCGTCACGTTCCTTCATCATTACTTTTAATGGTTTGAACTCTATGATGAATGATTATTGAATGTGTCTATGAAAGAATGGGGAAAAGACAGGACTTGTGAATTCAGCACACTAAGTAGTTCTCATATTTAGTTCAACTCACCTGTATGAGTATATATTCTGGACAAAGATAATAGGACACGGAGCTGTGACCTTTAAAGGTCTTTCAGTTTTCTCTGCTTTGATATGGGTCCTGTAAATGGCAGCCAACCATCCTTGCAATCTGTTCTCTTTCTCTGGACTCCAGTAGTGTCTCTTCAGTGCCCCTTCTGTGTCCTTCTTCTTGAGTCCATCATTCTTCCCGCCTGGTCATCATTCAGTTTAGGTCAGCTCCTGATTCACATCTGTTTGATGATCTGTTTGGACCTATTTATCCAATATCTTGGCCTTGCATGCCCTGCGCTCACCTGCTAAATTTAAGTACAGACATTTCCATTAAACTACAAGACTTGGTAACGAATTGAATGGAAATCATGAAGGTAAATGAGCATTTGTGGCATCAGTGCAGTTTTGAAGCCTGGATCCTGATTGATGGAAAATATTTTGGTAAAAATAGAGGAATGTCACGGAGGTAGGAAGAGATGATAGAGGTTGGTGAAGAGAACAACTAGTAATCTGATATAGGAAAATGACTAATCTCTTTACTTCCTGTCAAGTTTTGGTGAATGCTTTGTTTATCCATACATAAATTCCTTCCATAGTGCTAAGCACTGTGATAATTATTTATCATAAAAGTATGGAGCAAATAATTTATAAAGGGAGGAACTAAGATTAAGCAAGCTTAAATGATTGTCTAAGATTCCACTACTCCCGATTAGTAGAGACAGGCTTTTATTTCACTTTGATTCAATGACCAACTGACTTTGTCAGCTACTTTCCTATGCAGACAAAAGGAATGAATGGCTCGTTTTCCTGTTGCAACATTAATTCAGATGCACTGCCTACCTGTATAAAGAGGCACAAGAATGTATTAGGGCACAACTCTGTTAGGAAACCTGGTTTCCACTTTAGGGTATTTGTTAGTTTTACATCACTGTGATGAAATACCTCAAATGATCAACTTAAAAAGGGGAAGATTCATTTTGGCTCAGGGTTACAGATGTTTCAGTCTCTGGTTGCTCGATTCTGTGACTTTTGGGCCTGTGTGAGTGTATATCATGGTGGAAAATGCATGACAGAGCGCAATTGCTCACCTCAGGACAGCCAGAAAGAAACACAAAAGAGAGGAAAGGACCGAGGTTTCAGTAGCCCTTTCAAGTGACCTAACTTCCTCCTACCATGTTCTACCTCCTAAATGCTCCATCACCTCCTGATTGCATCAGAGGCTGGTGAGCAAACCTTCCATGTATAGACCTTCGGAGTCCATCTAAGAATCATAACGGGTTCTGACTATCAAGGATATGATGTGCTCACTTCTTGCTTTTAGCATGATAATTCTACTGTTGTCTGTGACAGGATCATTCTGGACTCTCTTATCTCCAAGTCTTCTTCCTGTTCCAAAAGTCAAAGATTCGATAAGCAGGACACTCAAAAAATATCATATGTGGAATAACTAACATACAAGATGGAGAAAGATTCACTTCTAGGGCTGCAAAGAACTTTCCTGCAGGTCTAACATTGTGAAAGTTTTAATAAACATTCAAAATCCTTAAATAACAGGGAGACGCATGAGACGTGAGTGACTTGTCCCCAGTGAGGCCCCAAGTCAAAGGAAGAACTCGACTCACAACCCAAATCAGAACTTAGATTCCTACTTTTAACCCCGGGAACTCACAACTACTGATTTGCTAGGCATCAAAATGAAAACAGCTGGAATCTATTGGTGTTTGGACTCTGTTTGAGATTCCTTTGTTTCTAATGCATTCTAAAAGTATTTTTGAAAGCTTTCTTAATAAGTCGAACACTCAGAATGCTTTCTGTGGGCTGTTTGTAAATGTGGGGTATGCGATACACATCTGTGAGCTACATGATGAAGTATTTTGTATTGTGTGCCTCATATTTATCATCTTCACAATCTCGTGTTTTGAGGAAAAAGGACTCTGCCCTAGGGTCTCGTGTGTTTGCCGGTGGTGTTCAGCTTGTTTAAATTATCAGATGGTTTTACTAAATTACAATTATCTTTTATTAAGGCCAAAACACAGTTTGGCTTACAGCAAGCCTCATCTGGCTGGTGAATCATAAAGACATGACTTTGATTCAGCAATAGACTACAGAGAAGGCATTCATTTATGGTCACTGAAACCAACACTTTTGGTATTTTTTAATAGCACTGAAAAATAAAAAAAAAATGCAATGTCTGAAAGAGTGCTAATTTAACCACACTTTATGTAAAAGACTTGCCATAACTCTGAATTGCATTTGTTTCAAAAATCTCATGGTTTTCAGAGATTTTAGCAGAGTGATGATTTCACTCATATCATTAACTGAAGAACAGTTTTTAACTTGAGAAGGAATCTTCTCTCCCTCTCTCTCTGTCTCTCTCATTATCTGCCCTTTTTGTTTTCTTTTTTCTGTCTTTCTTTATTTTTTATTTATTTATTTTTATTTTTTGATGAATAGCAACCTTCTGTATATATAAATAGTGTCTTAGAAGACAGACAAATATTCCTCCACAGTCAGCCTAAGTAGCCAAGTTAGTCTGGCAGTGAATGGAGATGTGAATTCATTCCTGAATCAATTACTATACAAACCTGCTCTGGAGACGGCTTTCAATTCTCTTTGCATAGTTTTTATCTCACATAGTTAGCGTGCATATATTGAAAACAAACTAGGGAAGACATTGCAGTTGATACAGGAGGGAAAAAGAGTACAAAATCTCATTCTCTTGGTAGAAAACCATAATGTAAAGCATCAGATGAGCATGAAGGGAAAGTCCAGTACTATAATGCCAGCATTCTGGGAAACTGAGGCAGCAGGGTAACAAGTTTGTTCAAATGTAGTTATTGCAACTAGCACCTTAGCAAGACTGTCTCAAAAAAAATGTACATCGATTAATAAATCAACTTAAAGGACTAGGGGATGCAGCTCAGGGTGAAAGCCTTGGGTTCAATCTCTAGTACCAAGAAAATAAGTCAAGAACTACAACAAAACCAAATGCCAGACAGCGGTAGGACTTAATAGAATTCAGTTCTTCTACAATTATTCTTGTTCAGTGGTGAAAAACTTTTTATAACACAATTTAGGTGAAAATTAGAATTCTAGTGCACAGTTTTTCCAGGCTACTTCAGTCTGCTGTTGGATTTCTTTCCCCCTTGGACTCATGCTGGCTGTGGCCACTGTAGTCTCCCTGGCTTTGCACAGTAGGCATCTGATTCTCACTTTTGTATGGGTAGAATAAATGACCTTTTGACCTTTGCAAGGCTGCAGTCAGCTTTCTGGGTGTGTAGCACCTCAGAGAAGAATTGCACTGAAATTAATCCTTCCCAGGACCTCCTCTTGGGCTTTGAGAGAGTCTAGGATGTTAACCGCCATCCCTTGGCCTTGCTTCAACTATAGGAACCCCAGAGCCCATAGAAAGCATGCCAAGCACAGCTCTTTGAAAACAGCGTTTGCTGTGACACTATCTCAACTGCTTTCCATTTCTTTGCTTTTTTTCTCCTCCAACCTGGCTAGATGCCTCAATGTCCTTACACTCTGCGAACAGTCAGGAAGCAATCCTGAGCTCCTTACATTCAGCATCACCAGATAGGTGGGGATAGGTGGGGGTAGCTTTCCCTAGCAGCTTCCTGATACTCCTGTCGTCAGGAGGGAGGGAGACCCAGCACAGTGCACTCTCTGTCTCCCGCACACATCCTCCTGGGCCTCTCTTGATGCCTCAGTGGCAACTGTCCCAGTGGTGACAGAGGACTCACTCTTGCCAATTTCACATGCTGGGTAGGACGCTATGAAATGTAGTGGTTTTTATTCTCAATTGAGAACTGTTTCCATAGCAATCCATGCTCAAGCAGATTCTCTGTCAGAATTAGAGTGGAACTCATAGAGAGATGAGTGGGGCAGAGAAAGACCCAGCCTGTGTTCCAGGCAGCGAGAAAGGGAATCCACCATTGCTATTCCACATGACTGAGTTACAATAATAATTTCTTGGTATTCAGAGGTAGGATGCTCTTCGATTCTAATTTGCTCAGTGGCAACATGCTTTATTCTTCTTGCTGTGCTACATTCTTAATCGTGTCAACCTTTCATTTTCATAATATCCTGGATTGGATGACACAAGACATGAAGACCGTTCAAAAGACAACTTCATGAGGAAAACAGAGTTTTTCTATAGATCAAATATAGAAAATTACTTTCAGCTTAATTATTTTCAACCTAGAAGGACCCAAAAGCTCTGGGAAAGGCTGAGGAGAACCTCAGTGTGTTTTAGAGATCAGCACGGTTGATGAGAACTACCTTCCAAGGGAAGAATAGAGGCGAGAATGTGTAAGTTATTCCAACTATCTAACACTGACTCCCCAGATGATTCCCTGAGCATTACACATACATTTCACAAGACTTTGATCTTTTGATATCAAGAACCAAAACAAACTGACTTAAATGATGTCATAGTCAAGTGGATGTTAACCCACAGGTTTCCTAGGAAAAAAAGCTCAAACTTCACTTTTAGCCTGTCTTCCCGTGCTATCAGTCTATGTCTTTCCAAGTGTCTGTCTCTCCATCACTGTACTTATGGTCTGTTTGTTTGTCTATCTCTTTTGGCTAAAGGCTAAAAAATCCATCCTGTGACAGAAGCCTAGGAACACCTGGGGTTATTTTCCACTTTATTTTTTCTCTCATTTTCATGTCCAGCTGATTTATCATGGCCTGCCTATTTATATCCCTTCCTATGTGTATATATCAAAAACAGAGGCTTGGTTAGAGCCCACTTATAAATAGACCCAGATCTTGTCTGTTTGAATCAAAGGGAACAGAATGGAAAGATATATCCCTGATTATCTCTCACATGGATCGTTGACAAAAGCATCCCAATTATTCTTTTTACTTACTGCCCTTATTACATTCTTCACACAACCTGCCTCTAAAGCATATTTTTTTTTTTAAAAAAAAAAGCCTTCCCTTCTTAACCTCTTGCTCAAAAACATTTAGAGCACTGCACACGTAGAGAGCAGTGTTTCTCAAAATATGGGCTGAGATCAGCAGCTTTCTTCAAAAATGCAGTTTCTCAGGCCCCACCCAGACTGGTCTGGATTAGGGTCTTAGAACTCAGTAAATCCGTGTTTCAGCAAATTATCCATATGATTCTGACACATACTCCAATTTTATTTTGTTTTTCAGTTCTTGTTTTATATTAGTGCATGTTTGCAGTCCACAGTGATTACATTTCTTATGTAGAATTGGTTCATGTGCATAACACATCTCAATTCTTTTTTCCTCCCCTTCTCTTCTCCTTCCTCCATTCTCCCTTGACAAAAATATTCCCCTAAACAATTTCACCATTTCTTTTACTCCATCTCCTAATCTTGGGTCACATTTCTTGCTCTAACCTCCTGATATTGTGTCCCTGAAACTTCCGTATGTCTCCACAGCCATTCTGTATCTTTAGGATGACATTTCCCTCTGGGTCATCCCTGACTGTCTTTCAAGGTCAAACATACTTAAGTTCTCTAGTTGTGAAGATGGCCTCTGCGTGCCTCCATCAAGTTCAAAGAGTTCATTTCTCCCTCTTTTGTCCTTTTGTAGTCCTCACAAGCAATTCTATTCCAGCAGCCATTAAACATTCTGGCTACTTTTATGTCTGTGTACTTCCTCTGCTAGAGCATCTTCTGTGAAAGGGTGGACTCTATTTTAAGAAAGCTAAAGATTAGTGAGTTGGGGAACTAGCCACATTCACTTTTCACTCCAAGGATGTCTCTGCTAATGCCATCAGAGCAAAAGAAAGAAGGAATCAAAGAAGATAATTCTCATACTCCTCCAGTTCTTTGATTCATAGGGTTATTTGTATTATTTTTAATGTCTCCATGGTTAAATGCATTTAGGCAATGCAGGCTTAAAATAGGTTGCACTGATGCAGGATGTGTCCGAAACTCAACTGTGCTGCTGTAAATTGCCACGGAGAGGAACATAGAATTTTCTCAAATTTATTTGACCTCACAGATGTGTTCTTTATGAAACACAGCATGGGTTTCATATTTCAGGAAAACATATTTTGAAAAATTCTAAGTGATAGATTTGTGAAATCAGCATTGTTCTTCTCTCCCTACAATCTCTTCCCATACTTTTTTAAAAGAAGGAGTATTGACAGGGAAGAGAAGATCTACTAAACTCTGTTATCAGCAGTAATTTAACCAACAGCAAGAGTAATACTGCAAATAAAGATACTCATGTATACTTTGTACAAATTTTGGTGAGACATTTTGCTGCTTATTGATTAAAAAAAAACAAGATTCATAGATGATCATATGTGTTAGGGCTGTGGACAAAGGAAGCAAGTAGGACGGAATCAAAGTGGGTAGCCTGCCCTTAGTTTGGGACCTGGGGGAGATCCAGGTCTTGTGGACACCATAGACCCTGGAAGAAATCAAATAACAAAGGAAGGTGCTGAACTATTTCAAGCAGGGGAAAGTTTTTTTTAAAAGACAAATTTATTTAAATATTATTTACTGTATTTTGTACCTATTTTACATAACTATGTGGAGACACATTATTTCCCCCATTTTTTTCTATGATCAATTTTATTTAACAAATTAAATATTTGCCCACCTCAAAAGTTAAAAGAAAAGAGGTACCTAGTTTGGGCCAGAGATTTAGTTCAGCAGCATAAGCACCTGCCAGGCAAGCAGGAGGTTGTGAGTTTGATCCCCAATACCAAAAAAAAAAAAAAAAAAAAAAAAATTTTTGACCTAATTTCAACCTGCATTTCCTGAATTGTAAGATGATTTTTTCTCTTATCTTCATCCATCATTTATGTATATTTTTCTAAAATATCTATTTGAGGGCACATGTTTGAATTCTTATTTATATTACATATTTGTAAGATTTATTTGTGTATTATAATAAAATAAATGCACTTTAAGGCTCTTATATGTACTCTTCTTTTAATTTGGATTGCTTTTCTTCTATCCCTTTAAACAATTTTGAAATAAATAAAGTAATCTTTTCCTACGTAGCTGGGGGTGTTGTATACGTCTCACATAGATATTTATAGTTTTGGAATTGTCCAGAATCTGAATCCTCTTCTTATAGTTTGTAATTCCAGATCATATAAGTAGTGTTGGCAGGCAGACCTCAGAACTAGCTTCCAAAACTGAAGTTCCTAAGACTGGATTTGACTTTCCAGTCTTTGACGGCAGCAGGACGCCCACACATGGCTTGGATTCAGTGACTCTCGCGTCCAGGACTTTGCATCGGGAGCCCGCGAAGTTAACGCGCAGGTCTCCGGGAGGGGCAGGGCTACCTAGCAGTCACAGCAGGGTCCTCAGCTTAGAGTCACGGGGGCCAGTGGTGTCATAGGGAGAGTCCACGCCCAGAGCCTGTAGCAAGGTGTTGCAGAAGCCCCGCCCCCAGGTCCCCAGGGTGGGGTACTGGTAACTCACATGTTACCTCCACAGAGGGGCTGTGGGTTTACTTTGACCTACTCTTCCTACGTTCTTATTTTCCAAGCCTGTGTGTTGAGCTCACCCAGTACTTCTCTGGGTTTTCATAAATTCTCTTACAGCCTCGATCAACTAGTTAACCAGGTGTTTTTTATCTTTGTTATTATTGTTACTGCTGTTTTTACTGGCAAATAAAAAAGCTGGCCAGTACATTTTTCCATTTAGTCTTTTGGGGCATGTACTGATAACATTTTCTTCCACTATTTTTATAGTTCTCTTACTTGATTTTTAAACTTTATAACTTAAAGTCATCAAGTTTATTTGGAAATAAGAAATGAGGCAGGGAAACAACCATCTTTTTCTTTTTTTTCTTTTCTTTTCTTTTTTTTTTTTTTTTTTTTGTAACCCCAAATAGCTAGACATCATCCTGGCTTCTCTTATTAAATATCCTATTTATCAGCCACTGATTTCAAAATGAAAACATATACAGAATTTCAGAGATAAGGCTGTACTCCGTTCTGTTTCATTGACTTCTCTGTGTATTCCTGTAAAAAATTAATTTTTACAGATTTTTCATTCATTTTAGTAAGGTTAGTACCACATATTTCCCTCATGTTGTAGAATTCTTATCAGATTTATTTTTAAATTAAAAAGAATATGTTGCCAAATCCTTAATGAATCCATGTAGTTGTTTGTATTAAATTGCATTCTCTTGACACAGTAAAGTAATGAAGATCTGAAAAATGGACATTTGTAGAAAAGTCAAACCTATCGAGTTTTCCTATGTAAGAGTCAGGTAAGCCTTTCCTTGTATTTCCATGTAAGGACAAAGTAAGGCTTACTAGATTTTTCTGGAAAGAATATGTTCCTACATCGCTGTCTTTCTCCCCTCTCTCATTCTGATTACAACAATGTACTCGTAGCATTGTGAGTGCTGCAATCCATCAGTGTCACCATGTCTGATGCTCCTCTGGTCCCCTGTTCAGCCAGTGGGAGCCTCTGTCACCTGCTCCTGTGTCCTTTTGACATGACTCCATTAATCATACAGCACTGGCCTCCTCAATCCTTTGGGCTGCATTCCTACTATGGGTGGAAAGTTGAATTATGTACAATTAAATTACAGAATGGAATAAAATGAAACTGGCTCCCTTATCACCCTGCCTTATATCATAGTATATCTAGCAGCCAATGTTTGTCATTTATGAATATTTTATTCTCTTATGTCCTATGGTATAATATCAGCAAGTCACAGACTCAATATTTCTGCTTTTGCTATGATTTCATATACCCAAAACACTCAACAATAATACGCTTATCTGAAAGAACTTTGAGACTCACAGAGCCTCCCTTCCCTGGAATTTACCCATTTGAGGTAAACTTGAGGCCCAAAGACAGTCCCTTTGGGCAGTATCAACTGGGATAATCCAAAAACTGTAACTTATATTTATATTTGGTGCAGAGACGTATTGTGCAAAACTGGCACTTGGTTGTACAAGGTTTGATCAAAAATGTTGACTCCCCAAAATTCTAAGTGGGTATTGTTTTGAATTCATCTTAAATGTTAGCCAAAGTACAATACGCCATGATTTAAAAATCTATCAGTAGAGAATTTTTAGTGAAAAATTCCTTGCCTCATTCTTTTCCCTGTCTCATTCTTTTCCACCTCCAGATCTGTCTCCAGAGGAAATAGGGTCTGTTTCTAATAATTCAGAGCATTATACTTTCTCTCTAAACATGGGGTTAAAACTACTTTGTGATTTATTAATTTTAGACATACAGCTGGGCTTCTTGCTTCTTTTTCTCCCTGCTCAATACGGGGCTGCCACTCTTCCTAGGTTCTCTGCTGGATCGATTTATAACTTTAAGCCACGTGGATGTATTATTTGACCAGTGCTGCCGTACAAAGTGCCACAAGTGTAGTGGCTTAACCATCAGATGCTTACTGCCTCAGAGTTCTGGAGGCTAGAAATCCAAACTGAGGTTCTCAGCTCCTCCAGGAGTTTGGATCCTTCTGAGAGCTGAGAAGGGACAATGTGCCCAGGTCTCTATATATGGCCAATACCCATCTTTTCCACACAACTTTGCACATCACCTGACCTGTATGCACACGTCTCTGGGGCTTAATTATCTCTTTGTATAAAGACACCAGTCTCATGATATTCTGGCCTCCTCTAACTGCCTCATTTTAACTTAATCGCCCTATCTCCAAATGAAGTCATGTTCTGAAGTCTTAGGAGTCAGGGCTCTAATATTTTTGGACAGGTAACATTTCAACCCAAATAATGGTTATATTTTTCTTTACCATCAAGATTAGAAATTCTGTCTGGATGTTACTGGTTGCAAGACACTGTTAACATCCTTGCCTTTCTCCTAAATTCTCCTAAACCCTTGCTCTCTTACACTCTGTTTTTTGTATTTTATTTTTAAATTGCATGTGCTGATTAAATTTATGTCCTGTTCCATAAACATCTTGAGATTTTTATGCTAGTGATCCCAGAAGAGCGTTTTCATTACTGTGATCACAGAAATGTTATTCATTGTATACATGACACCTTCATCCTGGGCTTTTGAGTTGTGAGAAAATAAATTACTGGCGCATGAGCCACTCATCTGGTTTTTTATGTTTTTTGGGTTGTTTTTGTTTTTGTTTTTGTTTTTTTGCAAGTACCTAAGCAGATTGGCACTCTATTTTCTCTAGAGTTTTGCCTCTGAAGGCCTCAGACCTCTAACTCCAGGTGAGACATCTCCTAGCCGACAACACAACCATTGTAGTAGGTTTTCTAGCCTTTTCTCACCTATGTGGCAGGAAATCCCTAAACCGCACACCCCTTCCTGGTCTTCTCTCTCGTCTTACTGACATACATCCTTATGTCTCTTCCTGGGAAAAAGAAATTTCCATGACAAAATTCCTGAGGCTCTGAAGGTTGAACATATCCCCTTTTTGCCTTGATACTTTATTCATTGTTTCAATAGGTAAAGATTTAAATATAAAAAAGATTTTTTTCTTGGAATTTTTCCTTAATTATTACTGAGAAAAATAAATGTTTGCATCTCACTGCTTGATATAAATTCTGTGCATTTATTTTTGTTCATTTGTCTTTCTTGTTTTTAAACCTGGAGGATTTTGCATTATATTTCCTTTTGGTGTTTTTACCTCACAGTGATGTGCCTGGGTGTCTGTATTTTTTCAGTTGCTTACTATCTTATTCTCAAGATATCTTGGAGAGAGTCAATCTGAGTAATAAAAATAGTGACTGATAAGAACCCACTGTTTAAAAATTAATAAAGATCCATGAATCCTTAATATTACCCAAAGAAAGAAAGAGGACCAGATATAAATAGAAAATAAGTGATAGAATTTAAATCCATCAGTTTGCTACTCTCAATATGATGATTAAATTGAGGCATGGGTTGTCAATGGATGCTAGTGCCATTGACTGAATAGATGATTGTGAAGCAGGAGATTGACAACCCCAAATGAGCACTTTGTAGATTATTTCTTAATTACACCAGGAAAGACACACCTCCCCAACGGAAATGTCTGTTGTTGT
The DNA here is from genome assembly GCA_004363535.1 of Dasyprocta punctata. Classification (NCBI taxonomy): domain Eukaryota; kingdom Metazoa; phylum Chordata; class Mammalia; order Rodentia; family Dasyproctidae; genus Dasyprocta; species Dasyprocta punctata. Next base: position 85,818 of record RJWM01004469.1, on the reverse strand, counting down.
TCACCATCTTAACCAAATAATCAACCTAATCAACTAATCACTAACACAGAAAACAGTATTTTACATTTCCAGAAAGGTCCATTTCTTATAATTATTTTTCCTCCATGCTGTTTCACTTTTTTATCTCTATAAACAAAGATTCTTTCCACATATGCCTAAGAATGCGGATTTAAATTATTTAAAAATTGTCCTCTGTCTATGAATACTCTTTCTCTCCTTCAGGGATATACTTTATTGAAAAGTATTGGTCATTTTCCTAGTTTTACTGTAGGTTTTTTTAAAATGACTACTGTTTCTGGTAGCCAACAGTAAGGTGATTGATAACCACAAACACTGTGTATTAAAGCAGGCTCCTGGACACTGAGCTGGGGTAAGGGAAGGTGAGTTCAGTTGCTTTTGAGACTTTGGACTCTGGGGCATCCCAGGGTCCAAGTTCTCACCCAGCTTCTGCAAGGCGCCCCATGGTATCTTCTCAGACTTTGTAAGCTGTGGTTTTACCTAAATGGTTCCAGTCAATGCTTCTCCAAAAGCTTTCCATCCTCCAGAAATTTTGAGTCTTTTTGTCCTCACATGACCTCTATCTCCTTCTTTTTTGTTGTTGCAGTTGTATAACATTTTTTCCTCTTTATTGCTTTCAGTCAGTTTTTACTGCCATAACCACCAACCACATTAACTCAGTAGCTTGCACCATAGATTTATCTCCCATGTATGATGCATGAGGGTTCAGGGTCAGCAGCTATGCATCTTGGTGATGCTGGCTTGGCCAGGCTTCCCATGCCTTCTTATTGTGGCACCCAGGGTAAAGTAGTGAACCCTCTCTGAGACACGTTGTTCTTACAGGAGTGCAACAGGAGTGCAAGCGAGTCAGTGCCAAACCGTCTAGGACCATTTAACTTTTCTGCCTGAAACATGGCATTAAAATTTCCACCTGCATGCTATTGGCCAAAGAGAATCACACGGCCAAGACCAAAGTCAACTGAACCATCAAACATGCTCCACCCAGAGGCAATCAAAACCCACAGTGGGACAAGAACATGAGCAAATAATGATAATCATGAACAAATTGTGAGCCTTTCACCACCACTGTACTAGATTTTAAGAAGGGAAATTAAAAAGCAAAACTTGATCAATATAAAATTTATGCTTCTTAATTTCTCTGTGACTCAATTTCTTTATCATTATACTGGAGGAGATGATAGTATTTCATCCAAAATGTTGTTTTGAAGATTCAGTGAGTGAACGTAGGCAAGGGAATTAGAACAACGTTTGACACAAGACAAATAACTGATGAGTGTTTGTTGTCATGATTTTGATTCTGATCGTGACTGGCTTAAGGAAGAGCATCGTTTGGGAAATTGGTAAATATCGCTCTGTGAGAAATACTGAAAGACAAGCAATTTTAATAGTGGAAAACTACTCCTTGAGATGGATGTGAAGTGTGTATACATATACCCATCCCTAAAAAACTCACTCTACACTTCTTTGCCTCTGGAACAGTGCGAAACAATCACAATAATTGGTGAACACAGAGATGTAAGTCTGTTTTCAGAATACACAGTCATCAGTTAAAAATGATGTAAATTCAGATCTCCTAGCACTAGCAATACTTTTACTTCTCTCGTTTATGGCATATAAAACTTAAATATTAAACAAAGTTGACAGTTTTGGCAGGGAAGCAATGCTCCATTCCGCATCTGGTTTCCCTGAACAAAAGTATGTAAAGGAAAAGGAATGTGATTATTTTTGCTCCACTAGGCTTGGAAAGATAATATCAAATAAATGTTTGAGAGTTTAAAATGATTTTTCCCAGCTTGAGGTTATACTTGTTCCTTTTCATTTGTTTTCTACTTTTGTTAAATGAAGTTTATTTATTATGTTTTAACAAGCTTACCGACTTGGGTATGTATTTCATCTTGTCAGTGTTATGTCGCTGGGCAAAGATATGCCCTTACTAGTGCCTACTGCACAATTCAAAGGATTCATTAAATGCACAAACTGACATTTGTGTACTTTCCTAATTCCTGATCCAAGAAGAAATATCTGTTTTTAATACTTTCCTATTATTGATTTATAGTACAAAAATACTTCTATGATATAATAAGAAATTTAAATGTGGAGTCATCCCAGTTTTGCCTATTTCTAAGATGACATGATTTTCCCTTGGGAAAGCATGGTAGGTTATTTATAAATATTCTAGAATAATAATTTAACTAAATATTATTGGACAATTAACTTTGGAGGCCATTGTGCATAGAGCTGAGTTTGTAATTCCTGATACTTAAAATCCAGTAGGTCTTTTCAGTAGATTAAGAGCAAAAGTTGTTGATAAAAGTATTCACTTGTATCATGAGGGTGAGAAACGATGCAACTTGGATGAAACAGAAGCCAAATATGAATTTAGAAATTCTAGAGATGATTTTTCTCATTTACTGAATATCCAGGAGGCATAATCAGGGAACCCTAAAGTGACTCACAATATGCAAATCACTGGATCCGCCTGCGATGTTGGTGACCTTTGAGAATTCTCTGGAAATGATCAAAGGTGTGGAGCTCAGCAGGAATGAGAACTGAGCACTGTGTTGGTAAACACGGAAGTTGGGGGAAAGTCAAGGATGATGTCTGGGCCAGGACAGCAGCGTTCTGCTTTGTTTACTGCACTGTCTTGCTAAGTGACTTTCATGCTTCATACCTCAGTTCTTCTGTCTAACTTGAGTACATTCACATTTTAAAGTATTGGAACTGTAATTCCCAGTTGTCCTATATGCTTTGTGGCTACATTTTATGGCTTTCTTCTTTTGCAGAGTTGAGTTTTATCTTACAAGAAAATCACAAAGATATGTGGATGTGACTTTACATGATTCATTGGAATAGCTAGGGTATGTCATTCAATACAGTTCATTTCTATCTGTAGTATGCACTTCCTTGCATAAAATGAAAATGTGCATATGTGGAAGCTTAGTGTATCATGGGTATTTAGGACAAGCTGGGTTACAGCAGTGCTATCATCACATTTTATTATACACATGTTGGAGATTTTCTTCAAATGAGAAGATATATATTTGAGGTATCAAGGAGATACCACCTCCTCCTGAATTTTAGAAATTTCCCTGAGCTTATAGGGACAAGGAAACACATTTGAGCTGGTTGTCGACATCTGGTAATTTGTAGGGTCTTGAAACAATTACATTAGCCTTGCAGCAGTGTAATTGAATGCAGACAGCGGTCTCTCACTGCATAACTATGCATCCCACAGTAAAGTTTGCAGGAGAGGGTTCTGGCAGCTTCTGTCCAAGCTGAACAGTTTCAGCTGCACTTGTCTCCATGCTATGGTAATGATGACCTCAGAGACAGGCTGGCTGTCTTGAAGGTTAAGGATGTGGACCATCAAAAGGGGTAGAGCTACTGTTCTTCAAGAATGTGCAGTGCAAAGTGATTCTTGGAATAGGATAAAGTAACAGGAGCTTCTGGGTTTATTTTACACTCTGCTGACTTGAGAGACAGCTTGCTTGTCCATTGCTTAGGCCACACAGGACAAGGAAAGAGGCAGTGCGCATATGCCTGCAAAGTGAGCCCATATTCAAATGCTCAAGCTCAGGCTAGAGTGGGTGGAAGCAACATGTGTTGACTGGAGCCCCACTATGTCCTTACAGCATGCTAGGCTCATAATTAAAGTCAATAGTTTTAATTGTGAGGAAGATGGACCACTTAAGCTCTATTGGTAGAAGCATGAACTGGTGTATACAAGTTACAATGACTATATCTAGCAAAAGGGAAGTACATGGATACTACATGTAAAAATTAGTCTAGAGAAATAATTGCAGAAATGACAGAGGAAATATGAGAAGCATTTTAGAATCATTTATATGCATGACCAATTAGGGGTAATTTAAATGTCTATCACTAGGAAGCAAACAAGACACTGCGTAAGGGCATATAGCAGTTTAAATGAAGTTATTGGTTTTATAAGTATTTATGTGGAATATATCTCAAAATCAGAATTTTAAGTGAAAAAGAAATAAGATACATAGAACCTTATTTGCATAATGGAAACAAATCAATACTGAATATTGTATATAGGTATATTTGTGTCAAAGGATAAAACCTGACTACCTAGTGCACTATTTTGCTTGTTGTAGAATTAGGAAGAATTTGATGAAGTTATGTTTAAGTTTGTTTTAGTCTGTAATGCTAAGTTTATTTTTTAAATAACAGCACTTTAATACTTTATAATTCCATGTCACAGCTCTCTGGTTTTGGATAAAGCAGGTTTCATTTTCCTTTGCATTTTGTAAGCTGACCTCTTAGTGTCAATTAGTTAGATTAGGATCACTGGTTTAATATAATAAAACAATGGGAAAATAATCAAGTGGCAACTTCAACTGTGAGAGTTTTGACTTGAAAGCACTTCAAAGGAGTATGCAAAAGACCCTGAGAGTCCCCAGGATCCTTCCAGAAGGCACGAAATTTCAGAACTATTTCCTAATAAAATTAAGGTAGCATTTATCATCTTTACTTTTGTGCTTTCAAAGGTATCCAAGAGAGTTTTGGGGAAGATATATGATGTCTAGTATTGCAACAAATTGAATACAGAATCAGATAAGAAAATCCAGCTGTCTTTTACTAAACCAGACCCTAGTGAGATCTGTGAAAAGGTAAAGCAATGTCATTCTTCTCATTAAAAGTGTTTCTGATTTGAAAAAATGTGCTTTTTAAATTAAAATGCTATTTACCTTTACAGAAAGTAGATTTACTGTCTCCAATTAATTAATAGATATTTAAGGTATTCTCAGTGTTAATTTCTTCTACAATACATGCAAATTGGTATAACTCATATAAACAAAACCTCTTCAGGATTTCTCAATAATTTTTAAATATATAGTGATCCTGAAACCGACCATAAAGTTGGAGAACTTGGACTACACTATGCTTGAGTGTAGTCATAGAGGATGTGCTATTAAATTGTTTAGAGGGGGGTAAGTAGTGCCTTACAAATGAGAAGAACAGCCCGGATTTCTATGTTGAGAAGTCAACCAATAATCAAGCCAAATTAAAGTAGAGAAGAAAAGGTAAGGGTAACATAGATGAAATTTTGCACCTGAAGTTTTACTCAATAATTACTCAATAAATAATTGAAGTTTTGTGGTATACATTAGAACACCTGTAATCAAATTTTATTTCTCATCTTGCAAAAACTCGTAATTTAGTATATACTTAATTACAAAATATTATGCCAAAGATAGATATATTGAGAAATGAAAGAATCATCATAATGTTATACTAAAGATAGATACATTGAGAAATGAAAGAATCAGTGTATCATAAACTGAATTTTGGTTTCTCTGTCAGCTACTTGGTAAATTTTTACTCAAATAAAACCGTGGGCTACAAAGCTTTGGAGAAATAGGTAAATATAATGGGGCATGTTTCTGGTTGTCTATTACCGCTATAACTAGTGATTTTGTGCTGACCCTATGAGTATTGTGTCAATCAGGATAAACTAGGAAACAAACAACTCCTGTATCTCAGTGACTTAAAACAACAACAAAATATGTTTATTTCATGTCCATATTCTATGTTCCTCCCTTGCAAACTGATGTGAGGCTCTGTTCTATGTATTTTTTCTACGACAATTTATGGCACCCTAACCTCTGTGATGGGGAGAAACACTGGACTGTCTAGCACTAGCTATTGTTATGAAGCGGTGGTGGAAGGACAACATATAGTAACTTCTACTCATGTTTCACTGCTCAAACTGGTCTGGTGGCTGTGTCTAACTACTGAAAGTGATGGTGCAGAAAGGTGGTAGAAAATAGTAAAACATTTTACTTAACTGTAAGTAGAAGCAAACCAGATATCTAGAATTGCTTATGACAAGAATTTCTTATGAAAAACAAATTGCTGTCAGTGTCTAACTCAAGATCAGAGAATTTTTCCAGCTGAATCAAATTCAAGGAGGATATTTCTTCAGCTGAATTCAACTTTTCCCAGCAGAATCAAACTTCCTATGGTATTAATTTCTCCTTCTCCGTAACTTTTCTAGTTTTATTTCTTGGCTTCCTCTATGGTCCGATCACTCTTGGATTTATTGTCTGATTCTCAATATTTACAATTATTTCGAACAGACAACATTTTGAGACACTGTTATGTTAATTAATTCTCAATTCAATGCATCAAAATTCTGTTGCTTTCCTTTGCCAAACTCCAACCCCAGAGTTAACACCAGCCAACACCATAGCACCCTGTCTCATCCTTGTGTGAAGATCAAGTTTCTTTTCTCACTAATGTGCATGTGTGTGAATTCTGTTTGGAGACATGGAAATTTAATTAAACATTTTCAATGTAGGTATTTTTCAAGTAACAAAATGGGGACCTATTCCATATTTAATCATGGTTATCATTCAGGGAACCCAATTTTTGTGTTCATGTAGATGGAAATTTCAGAGTTCATAGTAACTATTGCATAGTACCCACTTGCTGAATTCACTTGATGGCCAAATGTTTTTTTGTTTTGCTTTTCGTTTTTTACTTCCACTGTTGATCTGAGAGAGTCTTGCCTGACTGTAGGCAACCCTATTTGAAAAGTTGTACAGAGTAGAACTCAACATGAGGGCTTCAAAGTCATATAGACTGAGTTTGGCATTTGCAGCTACTTGTCAGAAGTTAGAAAGCCATATAAAAGTGATGATCTTTAATGAGTCTATTTGAGTTGGGAGGAGATCAGAGGTGCCTGATTCTCTTGAATCATCCAGAGTTGCAGGATGAGCATGCTAGAAGGGTTAACTCTTTGGTCTTTTCCAGGAACTTGGGCAGAGATTACAAGTTGTGGTTATTTTTGCTCTTTATACATTCTAGGAAAAAAAAAGATAAAATAGCTCATCCAAGAAGAGTGTGTGAGGCACAGATAATAGGCAAAAATAATAGAATGAGGGAGTGGAGCCTTGGAACTCAACTAGTCCAGCTCGCCACGTGATGACTGGATCTCTTCTGCAGCATTGCATCCAAGTGGTCATATGCTTGAGACTCCCCAGTGGCGGCATGCACCACTATCCCATGTCATTCACTGTCTTTGGAAACTTCTGACTGCTAGAATTGTGTCTTATCTTCTGCCAATGTCTGTGATTTAATGATAGAGATATGCAAGCATATCTTTAGTTGAAAAGAACTATGTTATTGAGATTTCTGAAAAGATGTGGTGTTTTATTATCCCATCTGGTTTTCATATCAAATCTAGTCAGTATTTTTATTAGTGCCTGTTCCACAGATAAGAAAACGGAGGTATGACAAGGTCAAGTGACTTGGCTCAGGTAGTGGAATTGCCTTATTAAAAGGGAATGAGTGAACAACCAAGCTTTCAAGTATCATTGTGGAAGAAAAAAAAATATCATCAACCTACTCTATTTAAATACAGGTACATTCATATGTGACTGGGTTTTTTGTAATATAATATTTTATTAAGAATACAACAACAATCTCAAGTAGATCATCTGTAGTTACCATTATTGTTTTATCTCCTATGTTGGTTTTTCTATTTCATGGCGATAAACACTGCGGCTTAGCAATTTCTTAGCAAAGTACAGTGATGGGCATAAAATTGGTCAAAACAAAATTTGTGAAATGGTGCATGTGTAAAATAGTCTTTCTTTAAACCTTAACAAATGGGAGATGATTTTTGCAGAAGAATTTTTTACTTTGGTAAAATTACAGTTTTCACTCTTTCTGGAGGCCAGATGTCCAGGAGACTAGCCATTTTCAACTAAATATGTATGAAATCATCCAAGAATATAATCACTCACTACTGAGAGGTCATTTTTCTAATATGACAGTTAACCAGTTAACCAATCAACCAACAAGAAAAAACAAAACAAGCTATGAGCTAGAGGTGATACACTACCTATTCAGTTTAAGCACATATTAGCCAACTTCCATAAACTCTGCAAGTTAGTCCCAAGCCACTTTATTGAATCAACAATTTTGTATCAAAGATATTAAAAAAGAATAGTGGAAAATGTGATCCTTAGCCTGTTTTGGGATAGAATTTTTTTTCCTGCTAAGACTTAGGAAATAGATGATATTGGCTAATTCTCCAGAAAAGCAACACCAGGTGTGGAAGGAACTCATGGAAAGAAAGAATGTCAGCTTCATTCTGGCATGCAAAGGAAGGCTTTGAGATTCTCACTTCATTTCTTCTTGTTTTTACTACTTCTGATGTATCTTTTTTCAAAATCAACTTTCTGTCATGAATTACACACTCTAGCTGCTTATGTTCAGGTTTACACTTAATTGTCATCCCATATTTCAGTTTAATCTTGTCCAGGCTGAACAGGCAAATGTCTATATTATCTGGAGCATTCTAAGCCATTGAACTTCTCATCAGAAAATACATCTGACCTTAAGTATCTTTGATAATGTAGTTCAGAAACATGGATTTAAAAGTGGTCAAACCCAAAGAATAATGTCTTATTCAATTTTTTGCCTTGCTAAGACAAAATGCCTGACATCCACAAATTAAAGGAGGAGAGGTTTATATTGGCTGAAGATTTTTAGAGAATTAAGTCCAAATTCAGCTAGCACTGAGTTGAGAAGGGCATGGTGGAATGGTATATGGTATGTGGTGGAAGAAATTTGCTTATGTCATGGCAGCTGGGAACCAGAGACAGAAGAGCCCTGGAGGGAAATACAACCTTACAGGTCATGACCATAGTGAGACACACCTCTGTAACAAGGACTTCCTAACAGAACATTTAGCTGTGAACATGCCAGTGGATTAATCCACTTATGAATATTGCCCACTCAATCACTTTGCAATAACTCCTTCTCTGAACACAAGAGACTTTTGGGTGACATTCTAGATTTAAACCATAACAATATGATTGCAGACTAAGATATGCACAATTGAACCTAGAAAAATACACTGTGCTAAGGCTACGAATTTTGTACACTGTGCTAAAACATTTGGTTTTATTTTGTTAACAATGAGGCAGTGTTCTAAAATTTAGAGCAAAGAGATCAAAGCTTCTTGAAGAATATTGAAATACAACTACTTAGCTTAAAAAACTAGGACATCAGACCTGAAAGAACTCTGAGGATTCATTAATTCCATGTTGACATTTTACTTTTATAGTTGTGAATGCACACAGGTTTACATACACACAAAATTGACATATTCTCATTAAAGAAAAGAAAAAAATACTTTGCGTGAAGTCACAGCTATTATCGTATATTATCAGTACTTGTTTTTATTTGTATAATTCTTTGTTTATTCATTAGCTATTCATAGTTATGTAACTATATGACTTGTCTCTTTATATCCTTAGCCTCTTGCTCATGAAACTGTGTTTTTCTGTTGCTCTGTGCAAGTATTCTACAATAGTCTTTCCTTATATGTGGTTTTGTCTTCCACGATCTTGGTTATTGGTGATCAATTTTTGTTCAAAAATATTAAATGGAAAACTCCAGAAATAACCAGTTCATAAGTTACCGGGGATTGAACTCACAGCCTCATGCCTGCCAAGCAGTGGCTTAAGCCACTGAACCAAACTCCCAGCCCTATTATTTTCAAGGCAGGGTTGCACTATGTAGCTCAGGCTGGCCTCACTAACTTTGTAGTCCAAGTCAACCTCAAACTCACAATGCTCCACCTACCTCAGCCTCCTGAGTGCTGGGAATAAAGGTGTGCACCACCACACCTGGCTCAGTTCATAAGTTTTAAATTGCATACCTTTCTGAGTAGTACCATAAAATGTCTCTCTTTCCTCGCCAAGATGTGAATCATCTCTTTGTCCATTGTATCCATACTGTGTTCCCAACCTGCCCATTTGTCACTTTGTGATTATCTCAGTTACCAGATTGACACGATACTGCAGTGCTATGTGGAGGGTTTGGCTCTATCAGACTTCCACTGTGGGCTTCAAAATACATTCATACTGAGTAAGAGGGGACCACTGTATATGTTATGCATGAGAAATATTATGTTGTCAGAGTTCTTAATATCTCTGTATTTATAAAATTAAATCTACTTCATTTGGCTGTATTCCTTCAATGTATTTGTTGATACTAAAGTTTTTCAGGGCTGGGAGTTTGGCTCAGTGGTTTAAGCACCTGCCTGGTAGGCGTGAGGCTGCAAATTCAATCCCTGTTTCAAAAAAAAAATTACTGGTAAAGATTTTCTACTATATTCAGTTTATATTTATATACACTTGTCTTGGTTACTTTCTTGTTGTTGAGACACAATACTTGACACCTAGAAGTTAAATTAGGAGAGGTTCATGTTGGCTCACAGTTTGTAGAGTTTTCAGTCCATAGTTGGCTAATTCCAAAGTAGGGTGGCATGGCATAGGGGCATCAGAGAGGTGAAACAGTCCATGGCAGGGCAGGCAGCTACTTATTTCATCCAGGCTATAAGGCTGTCAGGTAGTACCACCATTCCCAGGGTGGGGCCTCCAATATTCACACCCAGAATTGTTCTAAAACAATTCAGTTATCATACACCCTTAATCCATACTCATATACCCATGATCCAGCTACTTCCCCAAAGCTCCACCTATCAGCACATGAAGCTCTAGCGGGCCATCTAGATGCAAGCCAAAACACTTAATCCAATTTATACTTATATGCACTGAATGTTCTGTCAAGTACATATTAAGTTTATATTTTGTTTTTACTTAATGAAATTTTTGAATAGGACACTAGTTCCATTTTGCCATTATGCTCAAAGATCAAGGGTGAAAAGTTATCCTTCCTACAGCCTGAAAACTGTGCTGCTAGGCCACTTATACAGGATTTGCAAAGGAAATGGTGAGAATCTTTTCTTTTTTTTTTTTAACTCAGTATTTACCTTGGTGGTGAAAGGAAAAGGGGATTAATTTGGAAGCGGAAAGAAAACTAATTTCTTTGGACACTGTTGGCTTTTGTGGTAATTTTTTCCTATAGTCTCAACACAAAAAAAGAGATGATGGGTGCTTTTTCTTATGTCAAGGTAAGTGAGAAAAGATTCAGCATATGATATCTGTCTTTAGCAGTTAGAAAAAATAAGGACGTTTTAGTACATTGCATTTGCTCTGAAACACCATAGTAATATGTTTTTCCAGAGTTATTTTTCCAGTCTAGTTAACAGAAAGAGTATTTCACCTCCTCTGGAAACGGGGTCAGTGTGACTGTTTTGTCCATTGCGGTGTAGTGCAATGCTGCTGTGTGATTTCTGAGGCATGATCATAAAATGACAGAGTCTCCACCTAACTCTATTTCCTCAGGGTGCTGACTGGCTGGAAACCAACTCCCATGCCGTAAGGAAGTCCGGTGCAGCCTACATGGGGAAGAGCTGAAAACGCTGACAGAAAACTTCGTGAGCCACTGGACAGATACATTTACTAACTCTGTGATCCTAGCTCTGAGCTTATGGGAATTGCATTACCCCTGAGTGAGCCTCTCGTGCTTTTATGCCTTCCCTGAACTCTGGAGCATCATTGAACTTGAGGCTGGAGCTGGAGTGATGGGCTTATGCCAAAGCAAAGTTACCTAAGGACAATAAGGGAGTAAACCAGACAGATACGGGGAGCAGGACAGGACTGTGGTCTCTAGCATGGGAAGAAGTGGAGAAGTAAGCCTAAAATAGATTTGGCCCAAAACATATGACTTGAGGGGCAAAATGACCCAGCAGAGAGACGACTGACATCATGCAGAGTAGGGAGGACAACAGATTGCCCAATGCAGTGTTCTAAGACTCCAATAAACATTGTGCATGAGAAAAAACCAGGTATATATTACTTTGAAATCATAAGACCAGATTCCAGCTGTATTCTATTGGCTCTACTATATTCTTTACCATCTTGTCTATATTATGAGACCCAAAATGTGGTTAGCCAGGAGAGGAGAAAAAAGATCAGCAAGTGAAGTGAAGACAGAAAGTTGGTCACTAAACCCAGCTCAAGGCAGTCTTTCCAAAATGTTACCTCCAAAGTTGGGGAGAGAAAAGATTTAAAGAAGACTTAGAGTTGTGACTACTACACCAGCTACATCCACAGTAGGTTTGCCATTTACTGTCATTCCATCAAACTTGCATTGTTGGTTATAAAGTCCATCAGTCTTTAAAATTTTTCTGACAGTGCTTGTTTTGCCTATATTTTACAAAATTCTGGAGCTTTAATGAGCATTGTGTCAACATCATGAAATTTGGATAGAAGTAACCTGTGATATTGGCTCATTGACGGTGTCTGGGACAGGAGTTTATATTCTCTTGGTTTCTTCATTTAGCCTGTGTTTCTTGAACACTGGATTTGTGCTAGGCCTTGATGTTCTATGCCTTAGGGATATAGCAATAAATAGAACAAAGATTACACTCTGGGAACGTATATACTATTTGGAAAAAAGAGCCAAAAAATAAGCAAATTAAAAGTAAGAAAATTCACTAAGTGTGTACTGTGGGGATAAGACTGTGAAACAAAATAAATATGTGTAGCTAATAGTAGGCTAAAGGGAAGTCAGATGAACATATACTCACGTGTTTATGGAACTATCTCTGGATGCTGGGTAAAAAGGACATAGATTGTGCCGCTTGTACAACTGCCATTTATTTTCCTCCAGTTCTGCAGGCTGAAATCTTAGAAAAGGGTACTAGCACAATTAGAGAATAGGGAGGGGTTCTCCTCATGTGTTGGAGATTGCCTCTCTTACTGTGTCCCAAAAAGAGAGTGAGACAGACAGACAGATAGACAGAGAGTATCTTTTTATGAGGACTGACCCCATCAAACCAGGGCTGTGTTTGCATGACCTTAGTTAACCCTAATTACCTCAGCAAAAGTCCCTTCTCTGGTCCTGGGGATATAGTTCAGACACAGCACCTGCCTTGTAAGCATGAGGTCCTGAGTTCAATTCCAGATACCAAAAAAAAAAAAAAAAAAAAAAAAAAAAAAAAAAAAAAAAAAAAAAAAAAAAAAAAAAAAAAAAAAAAAAAAAAAAAAAAAAAAAAAAAAAAAAAAAAAAAAAAAAAAAAAAAAAAAAAAAGTCCCATCTCCAAATACCAAAAGATTGAAGATCAGCATTTCAACAAATAACTTTTGAGGGAACACAAACCATAGCACGTACAAAGACACATGTACACATTAGCACACGTTGTCTCTCCTGAGAAAGCCTTCCATGGAGAGGAAAACAATTCCAAGGTTTGAGCGGAACTGAGAGAACAGTAAGGAGAGAAATATAGGGCATGAGACAGACAGGAAATTAACCAGTGATGGCAAACCTTTTAGAGCTTTCAATGATAACAGCCCACTGTGGCACACGTGCCGTGGGTTCCCCACCGCTGAAAACCAGACCGTGTGAGGCTGCATCTCACTCTGAGTGAGAATGAAAACCATAAGAGATGTCGGAGTAGAAAAGGAATGCAGCTCAAAAAATAATTTCTATACAAAAGGATGAAGTAATGTCATGACTGGGAACATGACATTATAGTAGTTTCGACATTTTTAATTAGAGTAATAGAGATTTGTGCAAATAGAAACGATCTCAGAGTCCCAATTTATACCTAGCATTGTCTTTGCTCATAGATTAAGTGCTGCCATTTAGTCACTCTTTGTTTAAGAAAGAGGCACCCTGCCACGTGGTCCCTGAATAATCTCTCTCCGAGACCATTAGACCTCCTTATTTAAATGCAGTTTGCCAGAAGTTGAATATTTAAATAAAATAAGTGAATAATTAACATATAGATCAATGTTAACATTATATGAGAACACAAATGTAGAGATGTTAAGTATTTAATTTCATATTTTTTTGCCTACATATTGTTATAATGAAAAACAAACAAACAAAATTACCTCATAAACTTTGTTCATTTTGACCATTGTTTAGAGTGAACTATGGCCTCTGGGCTGGGCTTCTGTCCGTTTTAGTATTCACGGTATGGGGTGACCTTTGCAATATCCCCTTTGGGAGGGAACATGTTTTGTGGATGAAAGAGGCAGACTAAGGAGACGAAAGCTCTGGGAGGCTATGTGAGTATCTCACCTGAGCCATGCAGTCTGTGGCAGTGCTGCAAGGAAGCTTCTGTTTGATCAGACAACACAGGGCAACAGCAGCCTCAGCCACCACTGCTGTCCCTTCCCACCCAGCTTCCACACGCGACGCTACTGATGTGATTTTTCAGTGTGGTACTCATCAAGAAGATTTAAAGAAATTGCATGTTCATTGAGAAGAAAAATAAAGTCAGGTTCTTCAATTATGCAGCATGCCAACATGTTCGCTGGATTTCCTGATGATCTGTCATTAGCTTTTACCAAGTTCCAACGATGCTTGATATATGTCTTTAATGTATTGAATAGAATTTTATTGAATACAATACTCAAAAAAGAATGACAGCATTCAGGATCATTCCTCCACTAAAATGTTATTGATCATATTAACAAATCATTCTAATAGTCAAGCAGTTGTAAATCAGAAGATAGTCATTGAAAAATGCCTTTTTTAATGGAGTAAAACGTGGACAGGGTTTTGTTCATATAATACACAGGACAAGAAGCATTCCAAATATTAGAGCCTTTGGCCTCTCAGCAGGTGACCTTTGCTCTGTCCTGACTCAAGCTAGAAGTTTCTGTGTGTGCTAAGAACCCAGGTGCTCTGTTCATGGAGCTGCCACTGACCAGAGGTTTAAGTATGATGTACTTTTTCATTTACTCGTTTCTAAAATAGTAGCACAATTCAACTTAAAAAAGTATGGTTTTCACTCCACTTTTCCTAGATTTTGGTGTAAATGATTTTTTAAGAAATACAGTTATTCCTCATTTAATGACCTACCTGTTAACAACTGTTCAGACATAGGACCAAGGTGCATAGTTTGGATTTACTACCAGCAGCTCAGACTTATGACTTTCTCTCTCTCTCTCTGTCTGTCTCTCTCTTATATATATATATATATATATATATATATATATATTATATATATATGTGTGTGTGTGTGTATATATATATATATATGCACAATTTAGTACACCTTGTTTATAGAGCCCCAGTGTCATTTTGTGCAATACACCTTGTTTCTACAGTACTGCAATTTTTTGCTGATTGTACTATACATACTGTATTGTAGTTTTATGTTCTCTTTTATGTTCTGTGTTACAGTACTGCTTATAAGAGCTAAGCCAATAAAAGCAAAGTCATCAAGTTGGAGCTTCCTTTAACCACTTCTTTGTGCTGAATATTGTAATGTACATACTACATAAAATTTCTCATTTACTGACCAATTCATTTAATGACCTAGTCGCAAGAATGAATCTCAGTCGTTAAATGGGAAATGATTATAGTAATATTTTTTTTCTAGGAAACTTCTCTTAGCTGATTTTCCCCTAGATTCTCAAATTTGCTGAGATTTAAGTGAAAACAAGCTCCCTGGTAGGTGGAATCTGGGCTGCCATTTTTAATTCCAGTCTTCTTTGCTATGATTCTCAACTGATTGTTTCAGGTCAGGAACTACAGAAGGTTTTATTCTCCTCCCTTGTTACTCTAGATTTCTCTTGAGAAGATCATATTTCTCTTGACAAAATACTTACTACCTTTTCTTTCTTTATGTTACCATCTTTTTAGGAAGTTTAAACATTCCTACCCCACTGAATTTGGAAGAGATCAAGTGACTTACTTGAATCAATAGAATATGAGAGAAAGTGAAATTTTCCATCTTCCTTAACCATCTTCCCTTCAAACATTCTTATTTATTATTTTTACCTTTTTGTTTGCTTGGATTAAACTGATAAAAAAATATCCAATTCAAAAGAAATTTTAATTTGTATTTTTTATGTGAGATACGTGTCCAGCCTTATTTTATAATTTAATATGAATGTTTACTTGTTCCACCCCATTGATTGGGTATCATTCAGGCTTTAAATTTTTGTTGGCATCACCAAGAAAATCCTCACATATTTTGGAGTAATAATAGTTTCTTCTGGCTGTATAGATTAATAATAACAGCTAAGTATTATTGAATGTCTCTTGAATCCTGCTGATGAGAGTCTGGAGAAGAAAAAGAATTTTAGAAATTATTTCAATGTGAATATAATGCTTTGGTAAGTCTGGGAAGATGGGGTGAAGAGGAGATTTATACAGGTTAGGCAGATAGTGATCTATGACAAGAAGTTAGAAAATAGCATCAAAACTGAGTAAATAAAATACAGTATGAACATGTAGCTTGGAAATATGAAAATGGCATGGTTAATAATAGGGTCCTCCTATTTCTTAGATAACTGAGAGGTGGAGTTTTATACTTTCGCATCAAAAACCTAACAGTACATTTATTTTTCTATAGGTATGAATAGCAGTTAAACATTTTCAACCTTTTTTAAAAATAAAAAAAGCACTAGAAGGATGCATGCTAATCTGGTAGGATGATATCCTTTAGAGAAAGGGGTTAATGTGAGTTTATGTTTGATTTCTTATTATACACACGTTGCTCTAAACGGTACCCCCTCCAATTGATGTACTGAATCCCTAAACCACAGTATGACTGTAGACATTATTTGAAGATTGAACCTGTGAGCAGCCAATAAAGGTTAAAGTAAATCAAGAGTGGGCTCTGATTTGATGTGGCAGATGCCCTTTGTAATGGTTGATACTTTAGGTCAGTTTGAGGACTGAGGAGTTTAGAAACTTAACTAAATGACTCAGCAGGGGACCAGGACCTCATTTTTTTTTTTTTTTTTCCCCTGCACCGGGGATTGAACTCACAACCCCGTGCCTGCCAGGGCAGGCGCTTAAGGTACTGAGCCAAACTCCCGGCCCTGGTTTTTTGAAGCAGGGTCGCGCTATGTAGCTCAGGCCGGCCTTGCGCTCGCGTTGTAGCCCAAGCCGGCCTGGAACTCACAACGCTCCTCCTACCTCAGCCTCCCGAGTGCTGGGATTAAAGGCGTGCGCCACCACACCCGGCTCAGGACCTCATTTTGTAAACAGCCTGAGCCTGTGCAAGAGGAGGGCTTGGAGATGTTATGAGTGCTACATCTGCCCTAAGGCAGGTACCTAGCTTACAATATAAGGGTGGAAAAGAGGCTTGCTCCCCACTTTTTTGTTCTTGCTGTTTTTGCAGTCTCCTGCTGTCTTGAACTGTTGCCTCGTGCCATGCCACCCTGCCTTAGAGCCAGTTGGTTATGAACTGAAACCTCCACAAACTGTGCAGTAAATAAATCTTTCCTTCCTTAATTTGCGGAATGGGGCATTTTGTCCCAGCAATGAGAGAAAAGTAACCAAGACACCCTTAGAACAGGAAAAGACACTAGAGATATCTTTATCCACTATGTGAAGACACAAAAATTGGCCATAATGAGTTTATGTAATTTTACAGTGAAAATATATAACTGTTGGGAAAATAATTATATTATAAAAATAGCACCTCTATATTCCAGAAAACTTATAAAACTAAAAAAGGGATGAAATTCTACATTCTTATTTTAGTTCCCTGCCTTGTGTATTTATATATGTGTTCAATTTATTTTAGTTTAATGAAATCCTGTGTTTATTATTGAATAGCTCCCTTTTTTTAGAATAAGATAGATTTTGATATTAGTACTAATGTTTATAACTATAAATTAAGTGACTATAAAATTTGGTTGAGTTGATATACTTCACTGTAGTTCTATTTAACTAAAATTCCTTCTGGCTGAGCATTCCTGTTATTTACAATTTTAACTGTTATAAAAACAGTGTGTTAGATATAGCCAAGGTACATAGCTTTTGCAAGTTGAATTTATATCCTAAGGATAGATTCCCAGAATTGCAATTACTAAATCAAAAGGTACAAACACTTTCTCGATTCTTGATACATATTTGCCAAATTGTGAACTTGACAGTATTGACCAATTCAAAATTCTATCAGCACAACATATAGGATGACTGGAAGCACTTTGGCCAGGAACAGGCATTATTTATTTAACTTTTTCTTTATTTCCACAGACAGCATCAGACTTCATTTTTTAGGTGTGATTTTTTTTGCTTTCTTTTTCTTTCTTTCTTTCTTTCTTTCTTTCTTTCTTTCTTTCTTTCCTTTTTTTCTTTCTGCTTACAAGAGTCTAAGTGTGAAATACCTTAGTGATTAGGTATTTTCATGGTTCTCATTTTGTTCCATGGCAGAGTTAATCCATGAGGATAATTCCAAGCCACCAAATTAAGGTTTGTGTTGTGTATGGAGAGGTGTCTCTGTGGTTAATAAGTGAATATTGGCAAAATCATTATACACCTAAACTAACCTGAAATATTGTAAAGGAGTTGATTAGAAAAGAGAGTGTACTGTTACATTTTCTCTTGGTGGTTCTTCCTCTGAGGCACCTAGCCATGTTTGGCCCTAGTTGATGTCACTTGTTTCCCTGGTGTACTGGTTGCTGCATTTGTATTAAGGGTCATGAAAAGAAACATCATTCTAGATACTAAAACAGGATCAGCCATAATACCAAGAAACAGGTATTTGCCAAACCATCAAAAAGCTTGGGGAGGTAAAGGTCAAGGAAAATCTAGTCTAGCATTTAGAAAATGAAGACCTGTTGGGAATTAGTGAAGGCTGCCTCCAGTGATCTCTGCTGCCTGCTCAGGTAGATAATGCCCAGAGCACTTGGAAGCCACTGAAATTCTTATGAACACAGTCTACCCATCATGTCACAGTTTCTTTATCCTTTGATTTTGACTTTCACATTACACAGAATTGTTCCTCTTTGAAAGGATGTTTACCAGTATCCTGAGTGAGTACTTCTGAAAAATTTAGGTCCAGGATTTTAGCTTTGAAATGTGCAGAAAAGATGGAGGGGAAAGTTTGGCACTGTGTTGACAGCAGGTTGGTAATAGCCACACAGTTTCATGAAGTTATTTCTTTACTTCAGTTGCTGTCCTCTCAGAGATTTCAGGCGGGTGACTTTCATTTTCTTCCATGACTGTATCTCCCATACTTGTTCTGTGTAGGCTGGAGGTCTGAGATTGCCTTTTGCTCCTTCTTCTTGACATTCTCCTGGGTTCCTCCCAACAAGCTGGTTATGGGGTCCCAGGGGCTTTCCACAGTGACTGCCCCTCCATGGTGTAGAGGAATGGGACAGACACCTGGGTTTCTCTGACCCCAGGTTTACAGGGAGGTAGCAGGGTGTGGTGCAGGCTGCTCCAGAGCCATGCAGCTACACTGGGGTTTCCCTGATGGCCAGGGGTGCGTGGTGGTGGGGCTGCTTCTTCTCTCAGCTTGCGTGTCTATACCGGAACTCCCATGATGGTGGCAGGCAGACACGGGTGTGTTTGTCTGATTCTCCCGGTGGGTGATGGCTACCCGAAGGAAGAAAGAGTCTCCACTGGTGGCCTGTGGGTGCACGGGGCTTACCTGGCTGCATGTCCCTGCTGGCACTGGCTGCCCATGGGAAGCAATCCTTTCGATGGCAGTGGCCGGCAAGTGGGTCTCTCTGCTCATGCTGGCTGCCCACGGGAAGCAAGTCTTGGCAGTATAGTTTTTATGGAACATCATGACAGAGACTCCTTAAACTTACTACCCAGGCTCCTCGCTCCTCCGGGTCCTCTTCTCACCTAGACCTTGACCTTGGTCTTCTGTGTGTGCCTGTGCAGAATTCTGTTTCCTCAAGAATCCTTCTAAGTCAACTTAGAAACCTCACCTCCCTTGATGTCTGATCATCCTGATCCCATCTTAGCAAAAATCATCCTACCCTCGATGTTTCCTCTTGCTAATTTCCTACCCTCAGGACTTCCTACCCATTACCATCATGCTATCTGCTCTTTGACTATTAATTTCTACTTATTCTTATATTCAGAATTGAGCTCCATTTTCTTTGTTGCTATTTCTTGACATCTATCACAATAGTCTTAGATAAAGTCTTCCTTAGCAATTTAAAGTGTCAAAGTAAGTTCTCTGTAACGGGAGATGTCGTTCAAGGAATTGTAAATACCAAGACTGAGCCTCATGTGATGTGTTTGGTTTTCCCAGAACTTTTTTGGTTTTAGCCCTGACAAGCCTTCCAAACCCAGAGACTGAACCTGGGTTTAAGTGTCGCTTTCTCAAAGTCATTCAGTCAATATCATGACTGAGTCTGTTTCCACCCCTCAAGCTAGTAATGTCCTGACTGCAATTCTAATACTGTGTAAAAGTTCCCAGTATTCAACAGCAGAGCTGAACTCCTCTCCCTGTGTGAGGAACTTCTCAGATGCCACCTCTCCAGGCTGTCCTTTGCAGGATCACCATTCACATCCGGCTTCTACATGACATGATCTTCGCTCCACACGTGGGTGCAAAGCAACTGTGGTCAACCTGATGTCTGTGCAAGAAAACCATTTCCCTCTCTCCAGACTTCAGGCAGCTGTCATTCTGTGAAAACAGCAGTAAAACCCCTCTGCGTAGTCTGATGTTTGCCTTCTCTGGTTCCCTAATAACTGTAGTTTAGAAACGTTTGACATGTGATTACTTATTAGATTTCATGATGTCCAATCTCTTTGACAAACATCACAGATAGGATGGCATGGCTTTGTGCATTTTGCATTAGCAATTTTTATTAGACATGATTTACTTCAGGAATGGAAAAGTAAATCTCTGTCTTAGCTTTTCCTATTTTAACTTCTGAGGGGAATATATATATTTACTATGGCACTGAAATATTCTTACTATGAATCTGGCACTTGTTTAGTCCGCATGTGTGAACTGCATTGCCTCTCCTATTATTTCTATGTTTTCTGTTCTTCAGTGCAGGAGGGTGGTGCAAGGTTTCGTTCTGTTTGTTGATATCCCTGGAATTGTCCTGGAATTGTTTCACAGAGAGGGACTGGACTCATATTTAACTTGAAGCTCAAAGGGGACTTTTAAGTGCTGAAATGAGCTATATGAAACTAATTAATAAATTCTGTCTTATAAAATATATAAACTTTAAATATCTTCCACTTTTATTTGTCATATAAGGGTTTTGGGGATGGCCTGTAAATATCATTATTTGTTTAAGAGTATCTACAAAATGTGTCTGGCTTTGGGTCACATTATCTGACTGTGGGCCAAGTAACAGATTGACGTATATGATATGAGAGGCTGTTGGGAGATTGGCACTGGAGGTTGGAGTGCTGGGCTCCATGACTCAGGCTCCTCTACTATGCACAATGCGTTTTTGTGGCTGGGGGACAGCAAGTATTACCTTCTGCTAGCAGTGGCTTAATCAGCAATGGGGAGAGAATGACAAGAGAGGCTTTTTCTCTTGTTCTTTTTTGTATTAGAGGAAACCTGCCCTACATTCAATGCAGTAGACTCTGTGAAGCATTATAGACTGAATGTTTGTGCCCACTCATTGTAAGATTCCAGTGCCCACTGTGATGTTATCAAGGGGAAATGAGGGAATTAGGTAATGAGAGGGAGCCCTCATTAGTGGGCTCAGTGCCTGTATAAGGAATGAATGGTTGTTCTCTTTTAACCAAATGAGGACACAAGTCGAAGACAGTCACCTGTGGATCAGGAAGAGCTCCCTGCACAAGAACCTGCTGTCATCCTGAACTTTCAGCCTTTAAAACTCCAGACCTGCCTGAAAGAAGCACACATCGTCTGGGCCTCCCAAGCTCTGATACTTTTCTTATAGCAGCCTGAGTTGACTATGACAGTGTGCAAATCTTTCATGATAAAATCAATGCAACTATTTTGTGTCCAGAATATACTGTGACCCAGCGGCGGAGATGGTGGCTAAAGAAGTGGAGGGCTGCAAAATCAACCGACACTTCCTTGTGCTGCAGGACCAGTGCCTTACTTTGCCAGGAAAGTAGACCTGACAGTCCCTTTTGACAACCACACTGAACAGTTACTAGTGAGGAAGCTCTAAGAACTTTATCTTTAAATTCTTTTCTTCTCTTTTTTTAATTAGTATATGTTTGAAAACATGACAAATGCATACACTGTGGGGAATTGGCACCTATATTATTATGTGTGAATCCTTTTTACTTCCTTTTTCATCCTGCTCCCTAAGTTTAAGGTGACGTGCAGATGCCAGCAGAATGAGGAACAGGAGGAAAACTACAACTGTCACAGACTCTGGCAGATTTGAACTGAAGAAAATACAGCTGATGGACCAAATGATTTAAAAATTTCAGGTGGGCGTGGTAGCATAGACTTGTAACCCAGCATTCAGGAGCTCAAAACAGTAAGATAGCCTGGGCTATATAGTGAGTTAAAGGCCAGCATGACTCTATCTTTTTTTAAAAAAATTCTATACTGTGCAAATGACTACCTCACATAAATACTTTTCTCCTTTTCTCTCCATTTGGAATTCTTTACTTCACCTGGCTTATGTGCATTTTGAGCCCAAAGTGCAGATGAATTTCTAAACCCATGTTCAGAATAATCCTTAGTAGCTGCCATTATTCCTAACTGATCAATAACAAAATTAATGAAAAGCACACCAGGAGATTCTTTTCAGCAGTTAATTCTCCCAATTTCAGGGTGAGTGATCAAAGTTTTAGGTTACAGGATGTTCGATTTTTAGAAGCTGCACAACAGGTATAATATGATCTCAAAGGAGAAGAACTAAAGCTTTTCTATATTTCTTAAATAAATAAGTTGAGCCTCAGTTTCTATAGACTCACAAGCACCAAATCCATATCAACCTTGTTTTCAAAGCTAGTCAAACCAGTTTTATTGTAAACTCCATCTAGCAGGAATTATAACCATATTCAGAGCCCTTCAGGCTGACAGACCTGCCTCTGGGAAGACACTGCTTTCTGAGATGTCTGGTAACTGCGAAATCCTAATTCCATTTTTCTTTCTCATGCATTGTGTCCCTTTTCTTCAGACAGTCACATTTATTTATTCTCCAAAATCCATGCAGAATACCAATCAACCTTTCGTGCTTTCATTCCTTAATGATTGCACATTTCCCCACAGCTGCTCTGGTTCAGAAGACTAAATTGTGTCATAAAAATGCACCAGTTATGCATTCCCAAGGCCTCCTTTGGTTCCCAAATGTCAGTGCGTCGCACAAGTTGTTAGGATCCAGTTTCCTTGGTGTTTGTTCACCCCCTAGGGATTCTGTTCGAGTGGGACTGAGCTGGGAACCGAGAACTGAACTCTCTAACATGCTCTGCAGTGCCACTGCCACTAACTGCTCACAAACCACAGCACGAAGCAGCCCAAAGCAACTCTCCATCTGGGACTGGAAGTGTATGAGGCTATGAATCCCCATCCCGAGGGCTGGGAAAAGCCTGTTCCAAGCAGTGTGCACGATTACCTTGACCAGCACAGCCACATTAGTAACATGACACACAGCAGGAGTGTGACATTGAGACAGTGGTGTTAGCATCCAGCTACCTTCCCCGCCCCTCCTTGGTCAGATAAGCCTCCAAGCTTGTGGTATATATGTATGTACACGTGCACATCAAATGCACAGTCTGTATTATTGCAATCTCGTACACAGCTTTAAGTAGACGAAAATTTTCTCTTTCTCTTTTACATTACTGGAAATGTTTATCATCATTTGCATCATAATTTCCTCTTAAGATTGCCATATATTCAGGATATTCACACTTAAAATTTTTTTTTTCACTAATAAAGATCCCTAGGAGCTAGGGGTGGCATTTTAATACAAAGTGATTTCTCTGCCTGGGCAATCCCTATGAGGGTCTTTACACCAGCAGAGAGTGTCTATCACCATCCCTACACAACACGAGGAGAAGCCAAAGCTGGAAAGAATTTGTTGTCTCTCTAGTCTGCCATATTGGAGTGTTAGCTCTACCAGATGGAGAATTGTGACAGGAGAGCGATGTCCCTTTCTCTGCTGTCCTGTCTAAGGCATAGACAGCAGCAGCAGGCACTCCTCGCTTACCTGCTGTACTGGATGTGTACAAAGAGACAATGCTCTTGAGGGTCTTGTGCCAGAGATATGACTGTCCTCACTAATGCTGTTTCCAACAATTTTCTTAGCATGTTCAAATGGACTTCTTTATTTTTCCTCAGTGCACCAGGGTCATGAGGCCAAAGTGCAACTAAGGGAGAGAATTAGAATTTCTGAGACTACTGCTGTTCTTCTTACTGCCACCCTCCTCTTGGTGCAAACCCCATTCTGGCAACAATGGTGACCCCCTGAATGGCCAGTTCTCAGTCCTTTCTTGACATTCACAGTTGGGCTGCTCTGTGTGAAGGTCAGGTGGCCTTCTGCATCAGGCATATATCTGCGTCTGGCTTCTCAGCTTTCCTAAAAAGCTGCCAAATCAAGACTCAGTTAGCTCTACCCTCTTCTAAGGGTTCATCTGGGTCTAGATCTCAAACTCACTGCCATCCACGCCTAGCTCAGGGGTCTTATTTCCAGAGTACCTTCTGAAGGGCATGCTTCTATCTTTTTCTTTAGACTCTCAACAATGACCTTCTAATTCAGGACCACCAAAAGAATTGTGTTATCAGCTCAAGATGCTGATAAACTATTTTAACCACACAATCACTTTCATTTGTTGGTTATTGCTTTGTTTTCCATTCTGAGACACATCGCTGGGACCAGAAGGGTCTTTTATCCTCCCAGCAGAGTGGGCATTCAGAAGGATCAAGTTCTGAGGACCGTGTGTGTTCTCAGGAACTCTACAGCATATATTCTCCCTTCGGATGAATCACTGACTTAATGAGAGTCAAGTTGTTACTTCCATTTCTTAGCCTATCAAGTGACTTTCCATTTAAACAAATAAACTTCTGGGCATAAGTTAGAGATTTAACCAATAGCAGTTTTATCGTGAAACTCATGAAACTTAGAACTCTGTATGACCCCTGTCTTTTTATGAAGTCATGTCCATTGAGACTTCAGTGTGGTACAACACTAACATTTATAAAACTGCAATTCTTTAAGACTATTGGAAAAAATTTTTACAAGAAGTTTATTTTTGTGCCTAGTAAACTGTATCCCGTTGTTCCTTTCTCTGTCAACTTTCCCATACTTTTACAAGAAATGGCATTGGCGATGACGAACTCCCTCCATTGTCATCTTCTTTGCTTCTGCAGACTTCCTTTGTTCCAGCTGTGAGCTTTCATGCCTTCAGCTTCTCCTGGAATCACTACAACACAGGGCTGGTGGCCACAGGGAGATGCTAGAGCCTGCCTGCCTTTCCCATGAGGCACAGCTACTCCCAGGAGTGAGTAGGAGTTCTTCACCAATCCCCAAATACTTTCAGAAGACAGAGCCAGGCTGATTTTCTTGAGAATAAAGTTCTCCCTATGAAATATTTTGCACATCCGGCCTTCTGGGCTGTTCCAAGGGTATATGACTGTACAATAGCAAAGGACCACCTGCCCTTTAAGGCTCTTTTGTTATCTTGACGTTGTTGATGCTTATGAACAAAAGGCCCTGCCTTTTCAACTTTCACTGTCGTTGCCAAATGTTGTGGCTGGCTGTGCCAGTGTGACTGGCCTTGGTCCCAAGGAGCTTGAGAAGTGAGTTCACAACCGGGTTCTTAGGAGAGAAAAGACTTTTCAGCAGGGCTAAAATGTTACTGGGTTGAAGCAAAGGCAGAGGGAAGGGACCGAGCAAGAGAGTGTTCACAGCTCCTCTACACAGTGCAGGGCTATAGCTTTAGGAAGTTTTAGTGTTGGAAAACCAGGAGTTTCTTCCTCTTCATTCTGAATCTGAGGCTGGCCACAGAAACTTTTATAATCAAGAATTTTAAAGTTGTGATAGGGACTTGTCGGACTGTGAAGTTCTGATGAACAGCCCAAGGAAATGCCGATTTGAGTTCACACTGAAAAGTGATCACAAATTCAATCTCTTTCAGTATATGTCCTTCTCCCTCACCTTTCAGAGCACTGAAGCGTCTTAGTAAATTACCTGTCAGCTTCCTCCACTAGAAAAACAGATAAAGCGTTTCAACCTTCAGTGAGTTATAATTTATTTATTTGTGAGTTGAAATTTTTGGTTCTGTTCTTTTATGATAATATAAAATTAGTTTAGTTAGAAATTGTTTTACATTCATTGTCTTTCACTTTGTAGCATTGGTTAGGACAAACATATGTGCCAGCAGGTCTTATGCAAGGGTAGTTACTGCTTTAGATCAGTGATGAGGATACCAAACAGCTGGCTGCAGCATGCATACCATAGGTTCACCACTATTATTCTAGATTATTGTGCTGGATCCATAGTGATGGAGAAATTGTTATCCAAGCTAAGTTCCACAGACTGGTGACTCCTGGGAGAAAGCTCTTGTATATCTCCCTTTATGTTCTCACTATAATACAAAACTTGGCTCACAATAGCACTCATTGAAAATTTATTTAAAAACTGGCATTTAAAATTTATTTATTGATTTCAATAAAAAGACATGTTTAAAAATAATTTTTACACTATTTTGTTTTTCAACAATATCTACTATGTACTGATATATATATGTATATATATCAGAATATTTAATATTTATATAAATATAAATCCCCTACACTAAATTTGCACCATCCTAATACATTATTATCATTGACCCGCTTCAAAGGTGAAGAACAAGTCCAGAGAGGTCAAATATTTTTAAGAGGTCCACCTACATTTCTGTTTAAGTATCTTAATAGACTTTGTTTAGTAAGCATGTAGTCTAACTATAAATATGTATACTTTCAATCTAAATCATGCTATGGACTAATAAAACACTTTACAATCAACCGAAGAAAACTAAAAGCCCTATAAACAGAAAGAAAAGTACGACAGGCTCAAGAGCCTCCTTACTGACTAACTATCCAAGGAAGAATAAAGGAAGAGGTAGAAAGTGGAGAGTATACCTCCCACCAACATGTTTAATAAGTTCAGTCAACTAAGTCCCACTTTAGGGACACTGCTATGGTCCCCATCTTCCAGGAATGTGGGGAATAAAATGAACTTTGGGGAGGAAATGGCAGCAGGCAGTTTATGATGTTAGGTGACTCAAGCTGGAAGTCTTGTCATATTTTCGTTTTAAGTATTGATTGAGAGATGCAGATTAAAACAAAAAATGAATCTCCCATGGAGGTGAATTCTGAATAACATATGCAGCTACTCATCTTCAAACAAACGTAGAACTTGGTCTGTCTACTCCTGAAACGTGAACTACGTGTAGTGAGTTGTTTCCAAAAAGCATGCCATGGAAAAGAGGAAATTTCATGGTGGAGAAACCTAACAAACCCTATCAGTGCCAGATCAAGGTCAATATCAAGTGTCCGAAGTCCTGCTACAGCTATGTGTTCTCAGTATGAAGTGGTAAGAATTACAGTTTCCCTCCACGGTCTTCCTCTCCAAAATCTCATAACCCCACCATAAGAAAAGCACGAGACAGACTCCAACTGAGCGACACACTGCAAAACACAGGACGTGTACTCCCTGCAACTATCAAAAAACCTGTCATTCCACACATAGTCAAGAGATTATGATTTTTGACTCGGAAAAACAGAGTCAAGAGGACCCTAGGGAGCAGGATGACTAAATGCAATGTGATAACTTGGATGGGATCCTGAAACAGAAAAGGACAGAGGTAAGAAAGAAGGAAATCTGAAAATGTAGTAAGAATGTACCAATATTAACTACTTGCAAAAACTATAAACATGTTAATGATAGGGGAAACTATGTTTTGTGGTGTTCAGAAGCTCTACTGTCTCCTCAATGTTTCTTTAAGTTTGTCTCTATTTGAAAATAAAATTGTACTTTAAAAAAGTAAAAGGAGTCAGACTTAGTCATACTAAATTAATGCTTAAGCTCTCTTGATTGAGTAGCTTTTGCTGCAAAACAGCAAGATGTGCTAGGTGAACATTTCATAACCAATTTAATGATGATCACCCTCTCTGAAGTGGGAGAAACCATGCTGTCCCTAATGAACCTTCTGCCTGCAGCAAGAGCTCACCTTGGATTGGAGGCAGGCAGCAGCTGGCAGTTGGAAGTAGCAGATGGTGTCTGATGACCACTCTGTGACTTCTGGTCTCAGGAAGACACAGCAAATGAGGTGTTCTCCCTCCTTAGTGCCCACCTTTCCATAAGCAAGGATTGCAAGAGGCAGCGGGGCTTAATCAGGGTGTTCCAAACCAGTTAATAGTGACGTATCAGTAATTGCTATTGCATTAATTTTAATATATCCTACTTGCTTACTGTGAAATCTCAAGATGATCTCCTAATGTTCTTAATTAAGGGCTCTTTGTATAACTTCCTTATTGTTTCTTAGAAGGGATATATATATGTATATATATGTATATATATGTATGTATATATATATATAATTTATTTCCAATTTTTAAAAATTGCTGTCTATAATTTTTGCATACATACTTTGGGAATTGAATGCAAACATTAATGTCTGTAAGGAATCTTTATAAGCAAAATGGTCCATTAAGGTAATAAAATGCTGACAAAGGTGCCACCTGTCTTTCTTGAAGACTTAAGAGTCACAATCCTCTGTGACTGTCCTAGTTACTTCTCAAGCTGTTAAGACAAAATACCAGACATCCAAAGTTAAAGGAGGAAAGGTTTATTCTAGCTGACAGTTTGTAGAGGTTGCAATCCATGGTCAGTTGGCACCAAAGCAGGGTGGCATGGTAGAGGGGCATCATAGAAAAGAAAGTTCATGGTCAGGTAGGCAGGAGGTACCAAGAAGTAAGCAACAGAAACGTAGCAAGGAGCAGCAGCCTGCCGTCCATATTTCTCTTTCGTCCTATCCAGACTACAAACCTTCTGGGTAGTGCCACCCACAACCAGAACGGCCCTTTCCATTACCCACATCCAAAACTATGATAAATCAATGAACAGATTAGCACCACACATCCTCAATCGCAGGATCACACCTGTCTGGTCTCAGAACTAGAACCTCCCCGCCTCAACTAGGAGAGAAAAAACTCCCCATGCAGATTTGTTATACATACCTGAGAGAGCACAAGGTTCAACAGGAAGCCAGCAGCTTCCTCATGCAGCTAGATCAGCTTGCAGCTGCCCCCACACAGCTCAATCTGCAGAGAGCTGATTCCACAAAGACCCAAAAGACATGCTGTGCCTGACAGCATCCTCTGTACACAACACTGCCCTGTCTATCACCTAGCTGTAGATCCCCTACTCAGGGACCCAGAAGTTTGCACCCCCTCAGCAATACCTCCCTCCCCTACCTAAACTCTCCTATAAAACAAACTGTCTCCCCTCGTGGGACCAAGGTCTTTGCTCCCTTGGCCTGACCTCAACCAGTCAGCAATCAAGTCCTTGAATGTGGCTTCAACAGTTCCTGGCTCAGTGGTCTCAGCTGCACCTCGGTTTCCCTGAGGACACCCTTAATTCACATTCACACACCCTACATCTGGCCACCTCTGAAAAGTCCCACTTATGACCACATGAAGGTTTGGGGTGCCACCTGGTTTCAAGCCACAGCAGTGACAGTTGCACAAATGTACTTCCTGCTCACAACTGGGACATGATAGCAAGATCTCTGTGAAACAGAGGATGATGTGTCCCTCCATCCGCCCAATGAAACTCAGCATTGCGCCAGCCCTACATGGTGCTGGGTCCTGGAGCAAGAGCGCGTCCCTGCAATACTGACTTCCGTGTTCTTCTTCCAAGCAGGAACTTGAACTTCTGGCTTTCCCCGCATGCGCCAGCATTCCCCCAACCAGCTGTCCATATGTCATTTTACCCGCCTCTTCAAACTCCACCCCCTGTCAAGCCTAATAAAAGCGCGCTGCTTCTTTGTTCTCTGCTCAGGGACCCTGCACTCTTTTGCAGCCCTTCCCTCACTGCAATAAAGGCTTTTTCTTTTTTTCCTGCCTTTGCTTCTCTACCTGGTCAAGAAAAACCTATCAGAGGATACCAAAGGTGGCCATGATTTCAACATCAAGTGTGTAATTAACTGTAAGTGTAAGGTAATGATCTCAATTCTGAAAATAGTACGAAGGTTGTAAATTTGTCTGAGTTTTAAACATTAACTTATACATTTTCCAGAGCCATGTTAATATCTATAGTGTCATGCCATGCATGGCTTTACAAAAACTATTGGAAGTTGTTCCTCACCGTATTTTGTTAGCTAAAAAACACAGTTCTAAAAATTTGAATCAGGCTATCATTGTCAGTAAAAATTTATTATTCGGCGATAATTCTGCTCATAAAACTAGCCTTTGTTTTTGATCTCCAGCATTTGATAAAAATAAGGCATAACCATAGGGGAAACATTCAAAGTTATATATCAATATTTTAGTGTGTATATGCTACTTATATGGTTAAGAGTTATTTAACTTTATACTATAATAGTATGGCTGAGGGTTATATAACTATTAATATATTTTTCTTGTGTTATTTTAGTAATCTTACCCTGAATGCATATTACATTATAACTGAAAAAAAATCTAGCAACAAAATCATAAAACACTTCACAATTAAAATGCATTTTGTTAAATATTTACTACTCAGTATGTTTATAGTGAGAAATATTGTGAAAATTTTAGTTTCATCACCAGATGAGTTACATTATTGATATAATAGTTATTATTACCATGATATAATGCAAACCCTATTAATTTTGAATATGAAAATTTCCACTTTAGCCAGGAGATTATCTTTGATTTGCTTTTAATAAGAGAGATTCCCTGAGCAATCTGATAGCATCCCCAAGCTTATCAGAGGACATTAATATACTCAAGAGAGTATTGGGTTGTTAGAACATTTAATAACCTTCATTTGCGTGTGATTATTTACATTCATTTATTTCATATATTAAAAGTTATGCTGAAACATTGTCTCAAGCCTCCGTGTTTCTCATTCATAAGGTGCTTATAACTAAAGAAATGTGACAGAGTATTTGTTGATTTTGTAGGTATAATAATTGAAGATTAGAGGTTCCAATTGTCCTGAAATGTAGGCCAGGGGAGTGACTTTCAGGTTTCTAAAAAACTTCCACTGCCTCCTGCATTGTGCTTGACCTCTGCCTGATACTCAGCACTCATTTTCTACTTAGTATTACCTTTTATCTCAAATCAAAATTATATCCAGATAAAAATATCTGAGGGGCTGGATTGCACTGACTTACTCATGCTAAAATAGACATTATTGTTGGAAAATTCTCTGAGAAAAAGATTGTTGATTTCTTGGTTTATTTGAATCAGGAGTGTGTTGGGAAGGGGGCTTCCTCCCTGAAGTAGATGAATGGGAAACACAGCAGGAAAAATGCAATACAGTAAAATACTAAGGAAAATAGGGATTGGCCTGAAGAACAAGTTTAAATTTCTGTACAGATTTACCTGGTCCTAACTGATTAACTAGCTCGAGAGTTCAAAGTAACTTCTAAACAATGATAGTAGGGCAAATGTATACTTACCCACACCTCCTTAAAACCCACCCTAATAATAAATGACGTTTTCATATTTTCAAAATTCTCAATGAAATCGTGAATGCCCACAACCATAACCCAAAAGTTATAGCCTTCTTGAAGTTTATCTTCTAAATAGAGTGAAATTGACAAGTGAAGAACACACATTCTCAAACTGAGCAGGAAACATAATTAAGTTTTAGAGTCACGATTTCCCTGTGGGTGTACGCTGGAAATGACAGAGTTTCCGTGCAGGTTGAACTAAAGGAGAATTCATATCACTAATACCACTTTCATGCTACCCTGACCCAGCCACGTAGCTCACAGAGATATCAGAGGGGAGGCAAGGAGGGACAGAGAACTTACAAAGTCCTTACTGTTACTGCAGATGCAACTGGCTTTCAGGAAAGGAGATAGGATGAAAGCAGGCGAAGGAAGATGCACTAACAGTGTGATTCAATGGAATGTTTGGAGTAAGAAAGCCTCAGTAGGAATTACAGACTATTCACACTTACTGTCCTTCTCTATAATGCAGAAGGAATCGGACTTGTACACAGACACAAGCAGGAAGAACAAAAAGAAAAGAAATAAAAGAAAGTCAGATGAAAGACAAAATATGCATAAAAGGGGAGTTGTTAAAAAAACAAAACTTAACAAAAATGGTATTTTATAATCTCAAAGTAATCATAGGAAGCGTGATTTATTGCTGTATTCTTTTTTTTAGGCTCAAGGAAAAGACTCAAGGATTCAGAGAGACTACAAGACAATACCTGGAGAGAAAAAGCAAACTGGCTGTGCACAGGAAATCAAAGAAGTGTAAAACAAAAAGTGTTACATAGATTAAAGAATGCACTGGAAGTGCCAGCAAATAAAATAAGTATAGCTAAACCCTTTCCTCTTTGTCTTGGCTTCTCAATATAATCTCAAATGAGTGAAGAGAAAAGACACAGAAATTATTAGGGAGAATATATGATTATGACACAGGGATCCAATGTATAAGAAGAACAATGGGACTAAAAACTGTGCTGAAAAATATAAGGAAATCTTTTTTTGGATAAATTTGTCAAAGTATAGATTGAAAATGCACAGTATCTGGGAGAAAAATAATTGAAACAGAATGGTCAACAATGAAATTCAAGAATAAAGCAACAAATTGTGTACCCACAGGAAATGAAAAACAAGTTACCTACCAAAAAAAAAAAAAAAAAAAAAAAAAAAAAAAAAAAAAAAAAAAAAAAAAAAAAAAAAAAAAAAAAAAAAAAAAAAAAAAAAAAAAAAAAAAAAAAAAAAAAAAAAAAAAAAAAAAAAAAAAAAAAAAAAAAAAAAAAAAAAAAAAAAAAAAAAAAAAAAAAAAAAAAAAAAAAAAAAAAAAAAAAAAAAAAACAAGAGAAAACGTCAGGTTGATTTCAGAACTCTCCAACTTCATTACTGAAAAAAAACAGGAGTTAATGTATTCAAAACGTTGACAGCATCGGGAGGGAGTGGAGAGGAAAATATAATAAAGAACTCAGGTATGAAGGCAGGGGACAGAGTCTCATGCATGCAAGAATTCAGGAAACAAGAAGAAACAAGAAGAAAAATTCTAAAACACTGATTATCAAATTACGTGATAATATTTACATTAAAGTAACTACTTTTAAAATAAAAAGATTGGATTCAGCACAATGTGGCTGATTATTCATCACTTTTACATGTAGCAGTAAGATCAAATCAGTTTGAGAATTATGATTACAAAACAGCGTATAGATTGTATGATAACGAAATTTGGAGTGGGGAATTGGAGAAGCAGAATATGTTTATCTGCTCACCATTCATAACAAAGAGTCGATTGATGTCTACTAAAATAATAAGCATGGCCTGGGAATGGAACTCAGTGGCAGAGCATGTGGCTAACATGAATGAGAACCTAGGTTTCCGGTTTGATCTTTAGCAGTGAAGAAAAAATTTAGAGAAAAATATGATGCATTCATGATAAACATATGTCAATTTTTTTTTTTTTGTAACAGGAATTGAACTCAGGACCTCATGCTTGCCAGGCAGGTGCTATGCCACTAAGCCGAATCCCTGGCCCACATATCAATTTTTTAGTTCTGTTATGAACTCCCTTTTACATGAATTTTGGTGAAAAGAGATGTACCTGAATTTTAGTAGTCCTTTTATTCCTACCACAATTCATTTTCCTGCTGTTTAATACAATGAAATATAATGTCCTGTAAAGTAAAATTAGCAGGGACAGATTGGTCCAAACTTCTGACCAGCCTTTCTATCTTTAGACACAGTGCTGTGGAATGTAATGGTTTGTGGTACAGACAGACCCAGGAGATGGGTTTCAGACCATGACTCCACCACCTACGGATTGTACCTTGTTACCAAAGCTGTCGCACCTTGCTATTTTTTTAATTAGAAAAGTTAAGATTAATGTAATATGGAGCTCACAGAATTGTTCAGAAGATGAACATGTCCATTGACATACTGCTACTGCCCTTAGCATAGTTTCTAATAAATACATTACTTTCTGTGCTTTTTAATGTTTTACTTTTAATTGAGTTAACATACAACTGGGAAATCGCATCATTATTTATAAAAAATACTTTGAATCCAGTGAGATGAGAAAGTAGGACACAACCGAGTTTTCTAACACTGCTTTCTGCTCTCTTTATTGAATTATGTCATCATGACCTTCAAGAAAATCTCCACCACGATTTATTGGTACAATACATAGCAATGCAGCATGGCTGAGACATTAAAAATCTATTAATTCCATGACTATTTCCTTTGAGAAATTATGCTTTATCCACCTTTTCTTAT
Source organism: Dasyprocta punctata (assembly GCA_004363535.1). Classification (NCBI taxonomy): domain Eukaryota; kingdom Metazoa; phylum Chordata; class Mammalia; order Rodentia; family Dasyproctidae; genus Dasyprocta; species Dasyprocta punctata. Next base: position 51,786 of record RJWM01004469.1, on the reverse strand, counting down.
GGTTGGAATTCAACAAAAACTGGTGTTACATTTGAAGTACTTTACCTTTGTATTTGACACTTTGTATATATCATCTTTTTGCTTCACTCACTGAATTGATCCCTATGTATTTTTAAAAGTGAATTTCAATGCAATGAAGTTAATAGAAATATTGTAGAGCTTACTGAGCATAAGACAAATAATTCTACCAAGTTCCCTAGTTTGCAGTAAATACAGCTCATGGTATAGTGTACAAAAGAGAAGATGTGGAAATAGTACTAGTTACTCTCTCATTTAACAAATGTTTACAGAAATACATACCAAGGCAAAGAGCTGTGGATAGAGTTGATGTGATCCCTGTCTCATAATCTTCTATCTGGTGATTAAATACTTACTTTCTGTTACAATACCTTAAGTAAATTTTTGATTGTATTAGAAAACATTTTCTCTCCATTATATAATCTAACAATATTCACTTCACAGGGCTGTTTTGAAGAGTAAATGAGAAATCATTTGTGAGGTCCCGGCATACACATTGTGGTCTCCCTCTAGATATTTTTCTTTAATGAATGTTAAGTGGTTGAAAATAAATCAATTTGAAGAGAATCACTTCAAAGTCATTCATACTCAAGTATTGCTTTATGTTAAATGACACTTTGAGATGAATTCTAATATTCAGCAACCTCCATTTATTTTTCTAACTGGCGCAATATCAAATTTGTAAATCTTAATGACTATTGGCATTTCAAGATCAGTTCCTGAAACTGATTTTGTATTGTCAATTGTTTCCTAATAGATATGAGACAACTCAAAAGTGCTCAGCATTAGCAAAACACCTGCCCATCTCAAAGGAATTTCTAGAAAAAATAATATCTTGTGCTTAGAACAATAGGTGATGTTATAGGAATGTAGGTTGGCTGCCACACAGTGAGACTATGAAATTCTGAAATAAACTGAATATTGAATGAGTATGTGAAACCATAGAATTTAATGTGCATTCCTTTCAACTCTGAATGTTCTAAAGGGAAGGTCATACTTGTATGCACATAGCTAGACCAATTAAACTAAACAGCCCCAAAATAATCTCACCCATGTATGACAAACTAGTTTCAGTGAAGGCTCCAAAATAAACAAAGGATGAAGGGTAGACCCTTTGATAAATGGCATTGTGAAAATGATGCACATATGCAAAAAATTGAAATTATATCATTTTCTCATACTACACAAAACTGTCTTCTCTTATTTGAACATAAAAATGAATTAAAAACAGATTAAATACTGAAATATAAGACCTGAAACCATGAAGCACTCAGAAGGAAACATAGGATGAAGGCTTTTTGACATTAATCTTGGCAATGATTTTTTGGGTGGTTTTTTAATTGTTTTTTGTTTTGTTTTGTTTTTTGTTTTTGGTATTCAATCCAAAAAATGTAGGCTACAAAAGCAAAAAGAGAAAATAGTACTACATCAAACTGACTGGCTTTTGTACAGCAAAGGAAACACTAAAAAATGAAAAGGTAGCCTATATGCTAGATGAAAATATTCACAAAAACATTCAAAATGTAGAAAAAAACTAGTAAAAGCCAATACTGACAACTGAAGCAAAACAAGAGATCTAAAATCACTCCCAATTTAAAAAATGGATAAAGGACTTGATTAAATGCTTTTCTAGAGAAGTCACACAAGCAGCTAAGGAGTGTATAGAAAGACACTCAGCATCAATATATTCAAGCACATACAAATTAAACCACAAACAGATGGCACCTCACGCTTGTTAAGGGTGGGTATTAGGAAAAAATCAAAAGGTAACACGTATTGGCAAGCATGTGGAGAAAGGAAACCCTTGAGCACTACCAGGAAGAATGCAAATTGGCCCTGCTCTAATAAAAAACAATGTAGAGAGTTTCCAAATAATTAAAGTAGCATTATCCAATGGGCAAATGTAAAGAGGTATAGCTAGTGAAGGGAGTGATTATGATAGGTGGAGAGGCAATGGAAAAAGAAACAGAAACCTACATTATTTTTCTTACCATGGTTTCCACCCTGGTAGAGATTTAGGAGGGAATCATAACCCAAAGTACGTAACAGCCTCACTGCTTTGGAGGTAAATATGAGAATAAATGATGGTGAAAGTGATCTTGAGAGGAAAAAGTAGAAAACTTTTTTATAAGAACACAAAACCTTGAGCACTTGAGCCTCTCAAGGGTGCTTAAATTCTGAGTTGGTATCCTTAGAAGAATCATTATTTTTTTGCTTTTTTGTTTTTTTTAACTTGAAATGGATGACCTTATTTCTGCTTTTTGGAACTCTTCAAGTCTGGGAACATCATGTGGTGGGTATCAGAATTAATCACCTTCAGTAGCATTTCTAAGAAGGTTTGTCAGCATTCCCAAGTTACCCAATATTCATTTAACTTGGTATAGTTCACCAAGAAATTGAACGGTTCCCTGTTGGACTAGGACATCATAAACTATCTGAGATTGTGAGAAATGTCTTTATTTAGATTTCCATCAGGTAGCTTCCTCTTATTTGTTTCATGCCCATATAGTATATTAACAACAAAACAAACCAGGCACCATCTCCATGGAAACAAGCACAGATATACACCCACGAAAAGTACTCACCAATGGACTACATTGTATTGTTTATTTCAAATACTTTGCTGTCAACTCATTCTCTTTGAAGTCACAGATTATTTTTCATTGTGAGATTCACTTTCTTCCCATTAATAGACACAGATAGGTTTTCTTTGCCATTGTATTGAGATTCAGAAATCAGATTCATCTGGAAAATCCCAGGCTGTGGAGTAATTCATCTGTGATCACCATTTGGAGCTTTTTAATCCTCCCAATAAAGGTCACATCATTGTCCTATGGATGACATTGCTCTTCTTTTTTTTATACCAAGTGTTTTCTTCTGGAAATATTTTTCCTGGATGGGCCAAAATATATCCATTCCATATGTCTGAATCTTACACAGCTCTGTTTTAACAATTATGTAAATACCACCTAAAATTTCCTATGTTCACTTAATATTCATACTCCCTCCAATATTCCTGTGAGCCAGACAGCCCTCTCTTCTTTCTTTCTTCTCTTTGTTGTTCATGTGGATATTGTATCGAAAGTCTGACCTGAGAAATAGATTTTACCAGCTTAAATTTCTAGGTTGGAAATTTTCTTCCTCTACCTCCAGACTACTGAAGAAATATCAATCAAGTGGTAGATAAGTTGTCTAAAGCATAATACTGCAAGAAGTTATCACATGGGTTTATTTGGTGGCATAAGGAGCCCATTTTGGATGGAACACATTTTTATTAGTAAACCATTACATATTAATACGTGATGTTGATTGATGTTCTTAAATTTACTGATAACACTCACTTCAAATTGGAAGAATTTGAATCCCATGGATGGATGGATGGATGGATGAATGGATGGATGAATGGGTAGATTGATAGGCTAGAAAGAAGCTCAAAGAAAATGCAGAATAATGCAATAGGTGAGCATGAAACTTTACGAATGCTTTCTGCTCAGTTGTAGCTCTTTGGAGGACTCAGCAATAGAAAATGGACTACACACACATGTGCTAAGAAATTTTTTCACCTACTTTTAGTCCCCAGATGAGTTAAGACAAAAAAAAAGGCAAAATCTTTACTATATTTCTCTGGTACAACTGATTTCTGTTGTGGAAAATAAAACAAAAACTCTGAACATACAAATCTCTGATCTCATGAATTTTATCATCTGTAGGAAAGTTGAAATCTAATAGTAAAATACAGATACATGGTATCATTAAATTTCTATATCAAAAGTAATGATTTGGGCCATTAGTGATGTTAATGAGTTATAGAACCTTGCTAAAAATTAGCATCCATTGATTATACAAAAATATTCAGAACTTTTATAGCTCATATTATATCTAATGATTCTTATTAGATAAAAGTTCATAATTCTTAAGAAAATTTCATAAGAAATTATTCCACTGGAAGAAATTTTGTCTTCAAAGTATATATACAATTTAAGTTTAAGTGGGACAAAATACAGATATGTGTTGATGAAATATTACTAATGTGCATTGTGTATAGCTCAGAAATCAAAGTAAGTATTATTTAGGAAAGATGCATTTTCTAATTTTTTTATTATTTTAAACAGAAGAAAAATAAGAAACTAAAGTAAGATGCAGTCTTTATGGAAATTTTATCACAGGACTTTTGTGTCATCTTAAATTAAGGAATCCACAATTTTATATCATCTCAGATATCTTGATGTATAAGTCATACCTCTAGATTTTATTTGTCAAAATCTGTATGCAAGTTATAGCTTGTAAGACAGCATATGGGTCAGTTTTGCCATTGCTGCGATAAAATGTTTGATTCCTATGATGTAAAGAAGATTAGATTTATTTAAATTATAGTTTTGGAGGTTTCAGTCCATGGTTGCCTGGCTCCAAGGCAGAAACTGCATGGCAGAAGGACAGGGTGAAGCATGTGGCTCACTTCATGGTGGCTGGGAAGCAATGCACAAAGGAACAGTGCCAGGGAGAAATATAACCCCCAAAGACATAGCCCCAGTGGCCTACCTTCAACTGGACCCCACTTCCTAACAGCATATTTGGCTGTGAATATCAGTGGACTAACCCACTGATCAGAGTATCACCTAGATAATCCAGTCACCTCTCTAGGAGATTAGCAATTAAATTGACAATTAAGATTAACTGACAGAGACAGTGTCTCAGAACTCCTAAAAAATACCTTATCTCTCAAATTTCTATGTACTAACATTACACTAAATCACTGGTATTCAGAGCAAACTTAGTAAGATCAAGCAAAGGTGAAAAACTTCTCAGAATTATAATATTTTGAAAATTTCTTTCTGATTTATAAAAGAAAAAGCATACTTAATATTGAAAGAATGATTTAGAATGCAGATACAATTAATCAATAATAGTGGACACTATGACTTTTCTACAGAGCCACAGAGTCTAGCACACTCTTAGCAATTACCCTGGGTTTGGAGAAGAGGGAAGTAGGTGAGGATTAGCTGGTATCACATGGACAGATGGAAAACAGTGCAACTATGGAAATGATTAATGAAGCTGAATGGGGTTGCCTGAGTGAAGGGACTGAAGAACTGGGTGAGTTGGGGGTTAGAGATGTCACTTCGTCTGGCCCACACAGTCTGATATGGTGGCAGTGCAGGGGATCATATGAGTATCAGCCAAGGAATCACATCTACTGTGCTGTGGGACCTCTCGAAAGGTTCAGTGACAGGAAAGCGGTGTCATGCAGTTGTACTGACTGGGGTGGATGTTCTTCATCATACCAAACAGAAATTTTGGACATCAGGGAGAGAGAGCTTGAAAACAACCCACCTCATGCCCCGATCTAGTGATCTTTGCAGTGGATCTTAATTGACATCCCAGGATCATCTCATTATTGAAGAAATGAAAGAGTCTTCAGTAATCACCTACTATGTCCTGCAGCCAGCGAGCACTTCTTTACAATTAAACTTAGATCTTGTTGTTACTCTTCTGCTCAAAGCACGAGACGACTCCCCTTTTATGTGCAGTCAGCGTCACATTTCTCACAGTGGCTTGAAGATTTTACAGAATTAGATGAGGTCCCATCTCAGACCTCATCTCCTGCCTAGCTCCCCCTGCTCCTGCCACATGGCCACACCAGCTCTTTCTGGGTTTGAGCTGTAAAATCTTAGAGAGGTCTTTTCCTTTTGCCTTGAATGCTCTTCCCCGGATGTCTGCTGCCTACATCTGACACCTCCCATGTCTCTCCTCAAAGGGCAACTTCTCAATGGTGTCTAAAACGCCCTCACCTTTCCAAATTGCTACACACTGGCCCTTTCATCTCTGGTGCCGTTTCCAATCTTTTTACTTACTCTATTTTTTTTTCTTTTTACTCCCCAGTTCTTCTGGTAAACTATGTAGTTCACATAGTATGTTTCTTGTAACCTTCTCTCTCCCTAAAATGTAAGGTTCATGAAGATAGAAACCTATGACTCTTTTCACTAGTAATTCCTAAGGACCTGTGCTTAGTACTGAGAAGAACACAAACAAGTGTTGGGCAAACGAGCAGAACAAAGGAATGATTGAACTCGTAGCTTACACAGGCAGTGAGCAGCAGAGCTAGGATGTGTGTTCAAGTTGCTTTGTACCATTCACTCATTAGATAAGCACTCAGTGCCTACACAACTGGGTACCACATGGACACGGTACCCAGTATCTAAGCCAGTTCTACTGTCCCTGAGTACTGCACAGGCTACAAAATGTCCTTGATTCCTGAACTGCTACATTAAAAGTGCAGCAGTATGTAGCTGAGAGATTTGTTCCTGTCAAAGAGAAGAGTTTTGATTTTCCAGTGGATCACTTGGAGACTCATTCTTCACCAGCAGGAGTAGTGGACTGGAGCCTTAGCAATGGGAAGCTCTTCCTCCTTGCCACTCCACGAACCAATGGCATTAGTTTATGATGCAATCATAAAAGTATCATCGACTGAAAAATCCAAGCTTCTGCTCCGCAGATGTTTTCTCCCGGTGTCTTCTACTAACTGCGTGAGCTTTGGAGTTCAGAGGGATAACGGGGCTGCCAAGGGGATTCACAGTGGACTTAATTAAATCATTAACCTTCATCACCAGGACTTTTTAGACCAAGAAAAAAAAGCCTCCCAGATGTAATTGGGTATTAATATGAAATATGGATCTTTCAGACTGTCTTCTAGCCCATTTTTAGAACATAGACGTAATTACCATGCCTAGCTGAGCATGCTCTAGGAGGTGAACTCAATGATGGCACTAGCAGGCGTGCATAATTGGGAGTAAGCCCTCTGAGGAACACGGTGGTGATTTTTATAATTTTGCCTAAATGCATATCTCTCTTTATTGAGCCAGTGAGCCTAGGATTGCCTAGTGTAAATGGGATTACTGGGTTATGACTGCCCAGCTTCCCTTGCCAGTGACCTGTAAGCCACTTAAGTCATTTAGCGACACTTCAGCTAAGGTCATTGCTGGAAATGAGCTTTTTTCATATTCCCTTATTTTGCCACTCTTTAACCTAATGGGAGGTCTGAAGATTGAATACGGGTTTAGAAAAGGAAATGAGTTGTTGCCAAACCATGCAGACTGCTAAGTTCTGCCTATTGCAGCACACGAAGGCTCCCAGCCAGGACCCTACCGCTATTAACAAAGAGACGCCAGGTTTTCTCTTGATCCTTTCCAAGCAGTAACTCCATAATCCATGTCAAAGGCACTTAGTTGTTCAGTAGGGTCCTCCGTAACTTCCCAATCCAAATATGCCAGAAAATTATGCTAAATAAAACAGAAAAGGAGTATTTCTGTCTGCAGATCCCACTTACAACAAAAGCTATGGTACCACATGTTTGTTTTGATGAGACTTTGAATGAGGGCACATTGCTTTCTCATGCTCACTCATCCTTAGGGCTGGAGCCAGAGGGAAAGAAGGAAACCTACTTCTTGTTTAGAAACTTTTTATTTTATGGAAAAAAGATAAAACAAAATTTTATAACATGACAATAAGAGAAAACCAATAGTTAATACATTACATACTGTTACATTTAAAGTAGTTACTCAGAGCACACGATATGGGCATAAAAGTTCTCCAATTGATATTAGCACAAATCTTCCTTTTCTGAGAATTAAGAGACACTAGCAGTATAACTAACCTGCATTTTTTCTCCCTTTTCCCTTCCTCCCATCCTAGTTCCTTTTTCCTTTTAAACAATTTCTTCCCATTTCACAATATCTATTGTTCATTTTAGACCTTATTTACACTTTCAGGTTCTCACACCAGGGAAACAATGCAATGTTTACACATATGAGTCTGATTTATTTCACTTATAAGTATAGTCTCAAGTTGCATCCATTTACCAATTAAAACCTCACATTTATCCTTCTTTATAGCTCAGTAGTACTCCACTGCATAAAAATACCATGCTTTTAATCCATTCCTTGGTTGATGGGCATTTGGTTTGCTTCCAAAATTTAGCTATTATAAATTGTGCTACTATACACATGAGTGCACATATATCACTATGGTGTGATATTTTTATTCTTCTGGGAAGGTATTCAGAAGGGGAATAGCCAGGTCAAATGGGATCTGCATTCCTACCAACAATGAAGAAGAGTTCATTTTTCCCTAGTCCAGCTAGCATTTGTCATAGGTTGATTTCTTAAAGATAGCCATTTTTTCTGGAGTGAAATGGAATCTCAGTGTTGTTTTGATTTGTAGCTCTTGAATGGCCAAGAATGTTGAACATTTTTCAGGTATTTTATTTGCTGTTTGTATTTCTTCAGCTGAGAAGTGTGTATTCATCTCAGATGCCCACTTTTGGACTGGGTCTTTGAATTTTGTGGGTCTGATTTTTTTCAGTTCTTTTTATGTTCTAGATAGAATTCCTTTGTCTGAGAGACGGTTGGCTAAAATTTTTTTCCACTGTGGGTTGTCTTTTTACTCTATTGGTGATTTCCTTTGATGTGAAAAAGCTTTTTTTAAATAAGATGAGATCCTAGTTGATTTTTTGAAGTATTTCCTGTGCAGTTTAGGTTTGGTTCATGAACTCTGCCTATACCTATGTCTTCAAGATTTCTACCTACTTTCTCTTCCAGTATACTTCATGTTTCTGTTTTAATATTTAGATCCTTGATCCATTTTGACTTTAGTTTAGTTTAGACATTGGTCTAGTTTTAATCTGCAGCAAGTAGAGAGGCAGTTTTTCTAGCACCACTTTTTGAAGAGACTATCTTTCTTCCAGTGTGCATGTTTGACCCCTTTGTCAAACATAAGGTGGCTGAGTGTGTTTGTAGCTGTGTCTGCAGCTTCTAATTTGTTCCACTGATTCTCAGGTCTGTTTTATTTGTTTGTTTTGTTTTGTGTTTTTTTTCTCCTGTACCATGCTGATTTTATTATAGTAGCTCTGAAGTATAATTTTAAATCAGGGTTTGTAAGGCCTCCTGCCTTGCCCAGAATTTATTTTGCTATTCTATGTCCCTTCTGTTTCCCGATGAATTTAGGAATGTTTTCTCTAGTTCTGTGAGGTATGCTAATGGTATTATGATTGGGATTGCATTAAATCTGTGTAAAAATTCTGGGAGTATGGCCATTTTCACTATACTGGTTCTTCCTATCAATGAGCAAGGGATACTTTTTCATTTTTTGATATCTTTTTTGATCTCCTTTTTTAGAGTACTGTAATTTTCAGTATATAGATCTTTTATTCCCTTTGTTAGATTGATCCCTAAGGATTTCAGTTTTTAGATGAAACCTACTTCTATAAAACCTTTTACATGTCACCCACTTCCATTTCACCTTTTTTAGTCTTAATAAGAAATTGGAAAGTCATATATTAGCATTTTTAAGTGTGCCAAAGAGTTTCTGAAAAGTTGCAGAAGGGAGTTAGGGAAACTTGTCTTTAGTCACAGAGCTGGAAAGGACAGAGCAGGAAGCTGGCTTTGCCCTATCACATGCCTCGTCTTCTTCCTTTGAAAGACCTGAGAAACCATCTGAAAAGTTGGATAACTTTTAATTCTTTCAACTGTCACTGTCATCCTTGGCTTTTTATATATGCAAAGGTGAAGGAGAAGTCAGAGATATGTTGCAGACTCTAGTATATAAACATCATCTCTGAATATAATGACCTAAATTATAAAACCTCATAAAGAACATGATTGCTGTTTCGTAGAAACAGTTTACATAAAATTTGGAAGTTTTTTCTTCTCTTTTGTTTATTGAGAACTGGATTTAGAATAAAAGAAACGATGAGAAGGACAGAGTAGATGACAAAACTAGAAAGAAAGGCTGGACTGCCCAACTGTTTGGGCAGTAGATGCTCAGTTTATCCCAAGGGCCCTGCTCAAACTGTTGGTCTTCTGATTTCAACTCTTCTGGATTCTGAAATGCCAAACGTTTGTGTTGATAGGCACTGACACTTTAAAACGAATGTGCCTCGATATTTTAATGGGCTGTTAAGCAGTGTCCCATACGGAATCAGTATTGGGCTGCTTCCAGTATCCTATGTGTGCTTATATGCACTTAGAGATCTAGAGTCAAGTTCGGGTGGGGTTGGACTCGAAGGTTAGAATCTATGGAGCTTGAACAGAACTCAGAGAAAAGTATTCTCAAACACAGGAAAGCTCTTTTTCCCTGGAAGAAGCAGAGGTACACAGGCCAGAAGGAGTGTTAAGGGCAGAAGCAAAAGTGAAGGCTTTCTTCACTTAGAGGTAGTTAGTGGTTTGGAAGCAGAAAAAAAAGGTAAATGATCTTTACTAACTGAGGAAATGAGGACATTCATCCTTGGACCTTCCATAGAACAAGGATGAATGTGATTCTGCATATTCGTAAAAGCATGGATTATATAAGTAGCAATGATAAATATGCACAGATTGTGACCATAATGATAGGATGGATTCTTAATCTTATTTTCAAATTCTCTTAGAGCATTCTTTCCAAATGTTTTCAGAAGCCTCAGAGGGGGAAAAATTCCTTTTTTCTTGGTATTTCTTAACCAGGCTCCATATTAGAATTACCTGAGAAAGTTTAATAAAACACAGTGCTCAGAGATTCTGATATAATTGGTGCATAGTGGGATATAGTCTCAGAGTTTGTTAAAAGATACTTAGGTGGTTTTATTGTTCAGTCAGCCCTGAGTTTAAAATCATGCACTAGTTTCAAATCATGTAATCCTGGCATCAGCCACTACACAGAGCATTAAAAAGGCTTTTAAAATCCACTTCCAGTGTGTGAACATAAAAAAGTGAAATATATTCCCTTTTCCAAAGGGGGAAAAAATCAGTGTCTTTGCAGCAGGGAGAGCAGGAAAGAGTTGGTACTTTCTGAATGCCAGAGGTGGCACCCAGTACTAACAAATTATAACAGAAGATGTTGGGGCAGGTGTGCTTTTGATTGGACTGCGTTTTCTAATCATCGGGTGGAAATTGTGTTCAGCAGACTGTGTCTGACTATATCAGAGCAGGGAGTAGTGTGTGGAATGAATACATGAGAAGCCTGTATCTAGGAAAGCCAGGAATCATAGTAGTTAAAATTCAACACCTGTGCATAGTAGGGAAACTGTCAAAACAAAGGCAGTTACTAAAGTCTTTCTATTGGCCAAACAATGCCCTGGATTCTGAAGAATACAAAAATGATTGAGGCATAGAATGTCTTGTTGGAGAACCCATTCATTACTACAGACAAACCTCATACAGCAGAAGACAAGGTATCACCTGAGATACACAGGGAGAGGCGCTAGAGTGACCAGAATGCAATGGAAGAAAAAACATAGAAAAGAGGTTTGAGAGCCAGGCACATTATGGTTTTAACCTGCTAGATTTAGCCACATATTGTATGTATGCCTTTAATTGAGGCAATTAATCTCTACCAGAATCTCAGTTTTCACATGGGAATAAGGAAATTACACTTATCGTGTTGCTGTAAATAAGAATATTATGTGCCTGGTATGGATCATTGGCCCACTGAAAGTGGTGGATTTAGGATGAGTGCAAGAAAAGGGGGCAATAAGTTAGCATGACTATGTAACTTATCATCCAAATTGGGACGTTTTGAACAAGGAAATAGGTATTATAGTAGTTACACAGTATGAACAGTCTCAATTTGGAAGGTCTGGGAAAAGCATTATATATGATCACTTTATATATAATACCAATGCAAATTACTACAAGATATCATTGATTAGGGAGCAAGGGAATAGGATTTGAATCAAATTGCTTGGGTTAAAATCTTGTGAGCATCATTCATTAACTATGAAATCTTGAGTGAATTAATCAATCTGAACCTCAGTTTCCTCAGTTACAAAATGGGGTATCTGCTTTATAAGTAAGCATTCAAATTAAATGTTTAATGATTGTAATGCCTCCAGATGAGTCTGTAGGGAATAATACATACTTAGGAAGATTTAGTCAATGTTATTATTACTAGGAATGGAGAAAGATTTAAAATCAATAGTGAAGCAAAAAGAGCACGGGAATCAATTATTTCAAGTACTTTCAGAAGAAAAGAACTCAATTCATCAGAGTTGGAAACATGCCAAGCAGTGGTGACTTTTGAGAGTGTAATTTAGGAGTGTAATGGGATCCAAAAATGTGCATGAGGGAACAGTAAAGACATGTAGTCTTTTTGTATAGAACGGTCATCATAAAAGTCATAGAAAAGAAAGGACACAGATGGTTGGAAGCTGTAGATCAATCTAGAACTGAGGAAAGAATGCGATCTTTTGAAACCTCTTAGTGACCAAGTGCTAGGTACCCAGAGAGAGGGTTGGTCTGAAATGGAGGAGAATAGGAGTAATTAATGACTAAAGTTCATGAGGCAGTGATAGAATCAAGTCAGGTAGGTCGACCAAACTTTAGAAAGATGGGAAGAAATTGCCTAGATGTTTGTTAGTTTTTCTGCTATTGAAGTGAGAAAACAAAAAATGGGAGTGAACATAGAGACACATTCCTGTGGAGGCCCACCTTCTCCCATTGGGTGCCAATCCCTTGTCGTTCTTCTTTGGGGGAAGAGAGAATCTTCCTAAAGCATCTACATAGGCAACTTTGCAATAGACTATTCAAAGTGCTTTCACACTAAATAAAATTATGGATAATAAAAATAAATTCCCTTGATTCTGTATCTTTTGACTGTTATTTAATCACTCTCCTCTCCTCAACTCTATTTATCTAGAATTTCTACTCCAAACTCTTTGTTTAAGAAAGTATTTGGGATCTCACACAGGTACATGAAATTCAGCATCTCTAGACTAGAACCCCTCGCTAAATCTCTCCTTCCTCCCTACAGCCAAAAGCCTTGCTTAGTAAAAGTTCAAACGTAAATTTTGGAGGTAGAGAACCTGAGTGCAATTTTGAGCTTTATCATTTTTTTTCTTAAGTTTGGGAAAAATGTCAGGCATTTAACATTGCTTTGCTACTCATTTTTCTTTTGATAATGTATACAATAAAATTCCTTCTTGGTTATTGTGAGGATAAAATTTTAAAGATGTGAACATCATGTTGAAGAGTGCCTAATGTGTAAGTGCTCAGTTAATACTAGCTATTAATGCTATTTCAGTATTAATATTCTCTCTTTGTGTTGAGGAATTACTGCCTTCTTATTCACTGAAGCTTGGGGGAAATTTCTGACTCTGCCTTCCTCACTGTCTGTATGTAATCAAAGACTCAATGATTTTAGCACTTTAGAATGTCTTAAACCTGTCTTTTCTTTTCATTTCTGGTAATATTCTTTTAAATTTAAACCCTCATCGAGCATTTTCTGGATTACAGTCTCCCAAATGGCCTGCTGGATGCCAGATACATCACCTTCAAATTCATTTTAAAACCAGTCTCCAGAGCGACTCACTTCAAAGTCAAATATGACCCTGTCAGATCCGAGTTTAAAAACTTTAGATGATTCCCCTGCCTACTAAAGTAAGTGAGCCCTTCAGGTGGCAAGTGACCTAGGAACTCAATGCCAAATCCTTGAAGCATATACAGGAGTGCTATGGGGTCCTGGACATAAATGACACACGAAAGCTAAAAATACAGACTGATTCTGCAGGGTTAAGTGGACTCCCGAAGAAAGGGAGCAGATGGTAGATAAGGAGAGTGTAAAATGTAGGGGACCCTTCTCTTCCTTACAAAGTCATGTCCTCCAGCATACGCAATCTGTGCATGGGGGTGTGGGAACATGCAAGTGCATACATGTGCTATGTGCCATGGGAGCGAGGGAAGTGGATTGCTCTCCCCTGACAGTGTGAGTGAAAGGAGTGTTTTCAAGGTGGTAGGAGAGGCTTTCATTAAGAAATGAATGCCCCCAAAAGCTGAAATGAGAAAAAAATGGGAAATTTAGCTTATAGTGGATAAGAGATAGTAAAATAAGGTCATTCAAAGAGTAAATAGTGGCAATTTGGTGTAATAATTTAATTTTCAGATAGGATTTCAAAAACAGGAATAAATCACTTAGACATTGATTTTAAGATGTTATGAGGACAGAGTTCAATTATAAGAAGCCATCACAACTGATATACATGAAAAACATGCTGGAGACTGAGGTAGAGGAAGAGGACAAGAAATTAGCTGGCAGTTTTCACTGGATAATGAAGAATAGCATCTTGTAGCATACTTTGGTCATAATGAATAAAACATTTTCCAGAAGAGTTTGAGACCTATTTCATTCTGCATCTCATTTTTATCAGGACTTTTGGTGTATTCATATTCCTGGATTGATTATTGGCAAAAATTCTTATTGGCAAAAGGAATGGAATTACCATGGTTGAACTAGACTGATTTCTGTTTTCTAATTAACTGGAATTTGGAGCAAGTCCTGAATATATCAGAGGTAGTCAGGGCCAGATAGAGGAGGAGAATGACCATTTTGCTCTTGGTGTCTTTTTTCAGAGTGTTTCACTGTCATTTAGAATTGTAACACTAGAGACAGAACTCATGTCTCAATGAAATGTCTTAGCATAACTATTCTCCCTTCCCGTTTGCTCTCATATCCGCTGGGGTTTCACTGAGCCAGGGAGGGAGGACACTCCTGCTTGGCCTGATTGCTTTGCCACCCTTGTGGGCCTTTGCAGGGAAGGACTGAAGGAGAAGCAGATCACTGGACCGTGTTCCCATCGCTAAAATCTGTCCGAGGTCTTTTTCAAATTGTAAATGCAGAAAGTTGAAGCTAGTACACTGACTGACATATCTCTTTTTTGCAAACCAAGATGCAACTATCTGATGGGTTCACTCAGGACAACGGATTGACTCCAGGCAGGGTGAAATGATGGCCAGATTTAGAGCTAAAACTCCACTGTTCCTTTGGGGGAAAAAAAAGTAAGATTAGCTTGAACAGAGTCAAAATTTTAATGATAGCCTAGAGTAAAACTTGGATTTCTAGAATTACTTGAACAGTAGCATTACATTTCTGTTCATCTCAGAATTAATGGGGGGATAACCCCGTGACTTAGTTACAAACTTTTATAATTCTTCTGCTTTGGGAAATATAGTGTGGCCAAAGTTATTGAGCTAAATGAGATTTAAGGTTCACTGTGTGTAAGTTTCCAATATTGCTGATGTGGATATTAAGCATTTTAGTTTAGCTTAGTTTTGTTTTGTTTTTTAATTCCAGGATATAGTTTTGGGTTTTTTTTTTTTTTTGGTTTTTTTGGTGAGTTGTATGATATGTGAGGCACTGAAGACATATAGATGTCCTTCTCCTAAACATGAAATATTAAATAATCCTCCCCAAAACAAACCAAAAAGCCCCACAAGCCCTTGATTGATTAGTTAATGCTGTTGATAAGTTGAATTTTATTTGATAGAAAATCAACTTCAGATTGTTGTTTATATTTTTCTCTCCCCTCCTGATTCTGCTCTCTCACAGCAACCGTGTCAGGGGCTCACGTGGCTGCTGTGGCGCGCAGAGAAGGCACGGAGGCTGCCGTCCCTGGGTAGCTTGCCTGTGACCAGCCGCTCTTCCACGCGCACTGGCTGAGCTGCATCTCTGCCATGCACGTGCAGAAGGGCGGGCCTTGAAATTCCTCTGGTACTGGTCAGGTGAGGTACAGGTTGAAGCAAATTTTCTAAGGTCACATAACTAATAGGTAGAAAAAATTGAGATTTTATCACTGGGTTCAGAGTTCTTTCCACTCTAAGTGCAAAATAAATCCAATTTATATAGTTCTGTCCAGGTTTTGCATATTAAAGTGGAATCTCCATAACGACCCTCAAATGTGAGAACATAGTTTCTTTAAAGGCAGAAGTGCTGCGATCTTACTCTGCTCTTCTCAGCGTTAATGTATTCTTGAAGAAGGAGTCAGAAAGCACTAAAATAAGTGTATGAGGTTGAAGTGCTTTCTCCTATTCCCTCCCACCACTTTCAAAAAAAGGCTGGGCAAAAAAATGAATAAATAAATAAAAATTTAAAAAATTTTAAAAAAATAAAAAAAATCCAAGGCTGGGCATTCAAAATGTTCACTGTTCATTGCCAGGGACACAGCTCAGCAGCATAAGTGCCTGCTTAGCAAGCTTAAGGTCCTGAGTTCGATTCCTGATACAGAAAAAAAAATTCACCGATCGTATCTGTAGATATGGAAAGAGGGCAGCAATTCCTTTCAGGAGCCAGAGTTCAGGCTTTGGACTCATAACCCTCATACCCTGCACCCAGCCCTTCCCTGCCAACCCCTGCTATCCACTCTATAACCTAGAGAGCAAATCCAGCTAATACTAGATAACATATTGTGTCTTGCTAAATAGCATCCAAGGTTGTAATTTAAATATTAAAAGAGGAAGAAAAAAAAAAAGAATCCAAGCAAACAATCTAGCTGCTAACCTCAAGGAGAAAAAAGAAGTCACCTGATAAAAAAATTCTGACAAATCTAGAGGCTAACTTACACATGGCAGTATGTTCTTTTTTTCCTTCTGTTTGGATGCCCTGAAAAAGTTATTTTATTTTCTAATGCTTATTCTTTCCAATGAGAGGTTGATCATTTATCATCTAAAATGAAACACTTTTGAGAGTGAAACATGGTCTATCCATGGTGACACCATCACAGCATAAATTAGGACCTTCTTTCCCAAACTAGCATCTATAGGAACCCTATGCACAGTCACACCTTAGCACTTACCTGACTTGATTTCTTGGGAGCATTGCACATTGAATATTTCTTATAAAGTATGATCTGTCTTGCTGCCTGTGTACCAAGACAACCATAATCTTCTGGTTGTTTGTTATCATTATTTTGAGGGTTCCTGCTTTTTCAAGCTATTAACATTTTGTGTTTCTACAGGTGTATTAATCAGCTTTATGATTGGAAAAAATATCTGATATTCATAACTTTAAAAAAGAGAGGTTTACTTTACTTAAAGTTTGCAGTGGGTTCAGTCCGTGGCTGACAGGCTACAGCAGGAACAGCATCATGAAGGACATAGTGGAGGAAAGCTGTTCACAGTGCGGTGTCCAGGGAGCAGAAGGAGGAGCAAGAAGCCTGGGAATGAGAATATGCCCTGCCAGGTCAAATCCCCGGTGACCTGCCTATTCTAACCCAATTCATATTCAAACATAGTACTTATGGGACATTTCAGACGTAAACCATAAAAAAGAACTTATTCCAGGCCTATGACTTGCTATCTGTCTCTGTCAATGTATTCATTCTTGTGATTTCATTTATCGTCTAATGATGCAGATTCAGAAGCTCACAGCTGACCCTCATTTCTCTTTTACTGCTTAGACCTCAAAATCCTACTGTGTACTAGACCTCTTCTTTTGACTTTTCCACACATACCAGAAAACTGGCATGCCAGTGACAGGTTTTTCCCTATGTGCGGTCTCCCTTTGGCGCTGGAAAGAGCCTCCCTGCGGTCTTCTCGCGAACCCACAAGTCAAACCTCCCGCTTTATACGCACGCGCAAAGGCTCCTCCAATCAGCTTTCAATGCATCCTTCAGACGGCCCCTTTAACTTCTCCCCCTGTCAAATTCCAAATAAAGCCCGCGGTTTTTTCCTAAAGCTTCCCGGAGGGTGTCTGCCTGTCTTTGGCAGCCCTCCTGCACCCTAAATAATGGTCTTTTCTCGTCTGCTGCCTCTCTCTCTCTCTCTCTTTTCTCTCTCACACCACGGAAGACCAAACAGCCAAAATCTCAAATCACATTTCACCTTGAAATCATTCCTCACGTCCGTCTCATCACCAAAGCATCCCACTACTAAATGTCTCAAATCTCAGTTTCCTCTGTCTCCTTGCATTTTCTACAGTTCAGGCTGGAACCATTTTGCATTTATACCTCTGTAAGAGTTTTGCAATCCAAGTATTCCCTTTAGTCAGATTTAATTGTGTAGCACCCAAAACTGTTACTCTTGCATGCAAATCTGGAAAGGTCACTCTTAAGCTTAAAATACGCCAAGAGTCCCTGTTTCTTTTGAAGGAGTTCCTGCTGGATCTGGGTTTTGTTTACTTTCCAAGTTTCAAAGTTTGCTTTAATGTAGCTCATTGCTAAGTGTGCTGAGATTCTTAAAAAGGTGGTATGTTTTTCCATCTAAACATTTTTCATAACTTACTTTTCCCCTTGTTTGGATCATTCCCTTCTGTTCCCTCTCATCTTCATCTACCTTGACTTTAAATGTTTCTCTTTGATTCCAAAGCCCTCCCTGATTCCGATAAGCTGTTTTTAAATGTTCTTCTTATGAAAACTCTGAAAACCACTCAATACTTTGTAGTCATCACATTGTTTTGAAATTGCTTGATTGCTGTAATTCCTCCCCCAGTGACATACAGGCAACATGGCTGTGCGTGTATGTGTGTGTGTGTGTGTGTGTGTGTGTCCCTATCAGTCCTTAGATTCTAACGGAATAGTTTATACATAACTAGTGCCTAATAAATAGGTATGGCTAAATGAACATATTTCCAGATAAACAATAACATTTCAGGTGATCCTTAAGTAACTGAAGAACTTCAGTACTCTAAACTTTGAGAGATATTCCAAGTATAACAATAATATATGACAGTACCTGGAGTTAGAAAATTTGGGAACATGAATTAGAAACTACAAAGTATACATTTTGAAGAGTAATAACTAGGTTGAATTGAGGGCAGATATGTCTGGAGTAGAATAAACCCATTTGAGAGTTATGTGAGAAAGAGCATGTTAATAAGAATCTGAATATTATATGACAAATATAAAGCCTTCATGATAGCTGACACAAGATATTCACACTGATTTTCTGATTACGGCAATGAAAATAAATTAACAGACCAAAGGACCAAAGCACTAGTGTTTTACTGGGTAATAATGCAACAAACAATATCAAATACATGTCTTCCACGTACTCATGTCAAAGACATTTGAAAGGTCTTGCTCATTCCCAAGCCAACTACCTTGTTTCGCTCTATGTCCAGGAGAGTGTGCTACTGACAGAAATTTCCACCTCCATGGAAATGTCCCTGTCTGGTATCTTCTTCTAACATGACAGCTAGACACAGTTCTTGAAACTAGTCTAATGCTGTATTGGGTATGCTATGTTCCCCCAAGTCCTCACATACTTTTGATGGGGTTAAGTCTGGTGCTTGCTTGTGTTTGGTTTGTTGTCTAGTGCCAGGATTGGCAATGTGAGCACTGCACACGCCCAGGTGTGGAGCTGAGATACAATGTAAGGGAAGGCGGGTTTTCCTCTTGCACTTCCGTGCTTCCGCCTGCTCTCCCTTACCGGCGTGGCTTGTGGCTTGCAGCCGCCATGAATGACAGCCCTGCCACGCCATGCTGACTTGGAGCCAACTAAGCGTGGACTGAAACTCCTGAGAAACTGTAAGAATAAACCTTTCCTTCCCTAATTTTGGGCATCAGGTATTTTGTCTTGGCAACAAGTAAAAAGTAACTAAGACAAATGCCCATACTTTTGTCTTTCAATTCTAATGGCAACACACACATACAATGCTTCATAGTCTGAAACCTATAAACAGTTATTTTGTGGTATATATTGCAGTCTTTCAAAACTATGAGGTAACTGGGGGAATATTTTATAACTTTTATGGACAACAGAATTGAAAATCCCCAATATTAAACACCTTATTCCAGTGCCACAAAATTCCTTAACAACAGAGCTGAAACCTAAGTAGGGAAGCTACATAAAGTTGTGTAACTTGCAGACTGCTAAGGAAACAGGATGCTAGCATGTTTTCTAGAATTGCATTCATATACATGACAGGTTGATTAAACAATCAAGAATAGCAGAAAGGGCCTGGGAAAGGTGGGAGCCTAAGTTGTCGGAGGGAAAAACGGGATGAAGAACAAGCTCAGAATGTGTAAGGGAGTAAGGAAAATGACAAACGAACCTTGTGCTGGAGAGGAGGAATGTCAAGCTAGCCATCACTCACAGGTAATAAGATGCTTCAATTATTCAGTGTCAGTTTGGATTTCCCTCCATTTTCCATGGCAGCCCAAACAGCAACCCTTTAAATCAATCTAACTCTCCCAAAGAACTGTCACTGTCTCCCATAGGTGGCTGAGACCACAATTCTTGCACTCCTGCAAATGCAACACTAATGAGCCAAAACTTCAGGCTTTTCTTGAGTTCTCCTCATGCAGTTATAAACTATGGTACAGACAGAAAACATTTCAGGATCCCTAAGTGTGACTGGTGTGGCTGGGTAGTTGGTTAGGGCAATGCTCTTCACTGTTTACATCTAAGAAGAGGAGCTGAGTCCTTAACTAACATAACAAATATGCTCCAAAATTGTCACAGAGTAACAGTTCCAGTACATCATTTCTAAGTACATGAGAATCAAAGTTGCTTCTATGAGTGAATGGACTGGAAGAAACAAGAAAATAATGGGTATTTACATGTGCACGGGGCTGTGGCTTAAGTCTTATTAAATATTTTTAGCTCAACATGTAGATTACTTGAAGAAAAACATGAAATTCACTTTATATATTTTAACAAAAAGAAGAGTTGAGGGAAATGAAAGGAAAATCTAGTGTAATAATTACACTGACTAGTGCTAAAAATAAATTACATGCTGACCTAGGGAGTCAACTATAGACCTGCAGTCTTGAAGGGAAGGTAATATGGAATTACAGGACTTTTTTTCGTTTTTCATTTTCTTGGGAGAAGCACTCAGAGAAAGGATAATCTCTAAGGATACAGAGAGCTTGCATTTTTAATTCCTTGTTTACTCAGCCACTCATTCGCTCATCGGTTTACCCATTTAACAAATACTTATGAATGCTTATGTTGTGCAGGGCTATCTGTATGGAAAACAAGAATGTCAAAGTCTTAGCTCCAGCCAGGGGTGGTGGCCCACACCCTCTGGGAGGCCAGAGCGTGTGTGCAACCTCAGCCCAATGTGAGGGACTAAGCATAAGCTCACCAACTGAGCTGTACTTGCTGCCCATTACTGTTTTATGTTGAGACAGTGTCTAACCAAGTTGCTCTCACATAGGCATACTCAGCTCCAAAAGACACCATTTTCTAATGGAAGAGTTAACACATAAGAAAATATGTAAAACTTACAGCATGTTACAGGATCAGTGTTGTGAAAAAAATGAAACAGAATAAGACAATGACAAATGTGGCCCTGAAAAGGATTTAATTTGATTAGAATAATGTGAGAGGCAGAATTCTGAGACCCCCGCAGGATACCCCTGTGTGCACACCCTGTGGAATACTCTTCCATGAGTGCTGGCGGAATGTATGGATTGGATGGGATTTCATATCTGAGATTGCTATGTAACATGGAAAAATGGATTCTGCAGGTATGTTTACAATCTCTCCATCAGTTGACTTTAAGTAAATCAAAAGAAAGATTTTCCTGAGTGAACCTGACCTAAACTGGTGACCCCTTTAATACAGATGGGAAGTAACAGATACACTGTCCTCTGTTGCTGGTTTAGAAGAAAGCAAACAGCCATCTGTGAGGGCCAGATAACTAGAAGTTGGTGGTAGCATCTAGTGGTAAGAGAAACTGTGTGACAGCCAATGAAAAAACGGAGGTCTAAAGCTACCAGGAACTGAATTACTCCAACAACTTGAATAATCTTGGAAGAGTGCACCAAAGTTTACATGAGTTGAGGCCAGCAAACACCTTGATTTTAATCATTTTGACCTTGAACAGAAAATCCCATTATGCTGTGTCTGAATTTTGCACCTAAAGAAACTGAGATTACAAATGGGTGTTTTAAACCATTAAGTCTATGGTAAGTTGTTATGAGACAATAGGAAACAAGTGCAGAATTGCTTCAGTCTTTACTGATTTTTCCATTACAAAAAGGTCAAGACATCTTTGCAAACAGCTTGTTGCTCCACTTCACCATACCTTAGAATGTCGAGGCTTCTGGAATTTCACTACCGAGGGAAAAGGCAGAGAAATCTCAACAACCAAAGTTTCACCTGCTATTTTCTTTCTGTACTGGCACCAGACAACACCTGGCAGTTGAGAGGATGTTTCTATGTTGCTACTTTGCTTTCCCAGTGCTAAATGAGCTCTGACTCACCACATTTTGGGGACAGGAATGGTTACTGAACACATGGAGGGCAATAATACCCCAGAAACACTCCTTACTTGACAGGAGGTCAATCTGCTCCCTTGTCTCAAAGCTCCTTTGTGTAATGATGTTTTATGGCTCCACAGAACAGACCATTACCCCCAAATGAAGGGAGGACAGCAGAAAATGAATATTTTATTACCTCCTGTACAATGGGCATGGCCTGAAGTAAAAATAAATGTTCTATGACATTCATCTTTATAAAATGCATTCTACTTAACCGTAAAAGGGATCCAGTGATTCACCTTTTTACATTTCTCTCTGCAGTTGTGATAGTAAATAATTGTAGTTATATTCACAGATGGTCTATGTGCCAGGAAAAGTTATGCTCAGGTAGTAACAATTTCTTCTAGTGCAGAGGAAAATTTTAAACATGGTGATTGAGAAGCTGATGTTGGATTTTTCTCAGTCAGGTAAAGACTGAAAATTTTATGTGATTATGTCAAATTTTCGGAAGCATAATCACTTTCAGAATATTGATATCTCAGAAAAATATAAAATTATCAGTTAAATATCAAAAGTATTAGAAATTCGCTCTGCTTCAAATGAGATTATGAGGTATCACTGATTATCTGGAAGAGGTTTTGAGCAGATTTCCAAAGAGAGTAAAAAATAACAAAGAAATCAGAATAGTCAAGTAGAGGAAAAAACGATATCTAAAAAGGTAACATTTGAGGATTTGTTGATATCTTAACTGGGAGAGATTTTGGTTACTATCTCATATATAACTTACTTATTGAAATATCCTATGTGTTATATTAAATTCAGTTTATTTTGGATGTTCTACCTAGAAAATATTAATTATTTTTACTAATTTCTGTGAATCATTTAACATGATAAACTATTCTTAGCTAAAAATTCTCCTTTCCTATGTCCTTAGCTTCTAAAAGGTCAATATTTTCCTTGGATTTTAGGTATTGATTCTCATTTTATTTTTCCAGCATTTCCTTTTCTAATCAAACATTTACTTTCAAGTTGCTTAGGATTTGTCACCAAACGTTTATGCTTCGTGCTTTACAACATCTCTCCTCCCATAATTTCAATTACCAATTACATTAGAAATGTTGTTGCAGCACAATTGCTGTATCTCCAGATGCATCATCCCCCTGGTGTCTTAGGTCCAGCTACCAAAACAAATTATCATAAATATATTATGACTTAGGTCAAAAATATCCCCCAAAAGTCTCATTTTCAGAGATAGGACTGTTGGAAGGTTAATGAATCATTGGGATCTTATAATCAGAAGTGGGCTAGTCCGTTGATGAATATGCTAATTGTGCTATTAACAGATAGATAAATGCGTTATAGCTAAATGTGCTATTAACAGGTAGATCACTGGAGTTGTGACCTGCAAGGGTGTATTCTTGTCCAAGGCACCAACCCTCTCTCTCTGTTTCCTGAAATGAGAAATTTTCCTCTTCCTTGACCTTCTATCATGCTATTTCTGCCTTGGAGCCCAGTGAACATGAACTGAACCCACTGAAACTGTGAGCCAAAATAAACTGTCTTGCTCTAAATTAGGGGTGTTAGGTATTTTGTCTCAGTGGCAGAAAAGTGTCTAATACAGACTAGATAATTTATAAATAACAAACACATACTTCTCAGTCTTGCAGGCTGTGAGTCTGAGATCTGGGTATCAGTATCATCAGGTTTGGTGAGGGACCTCTTCCAGCTTACAAATTGCTGTCATCTTACTGTATCCTCACATGGTGGAAAGAAGGCAACACAGCTGAACAGGATTCCTTTGATAAGACACTGATCCCATTCATAAGACTGTTACTACCAAGACCTAATCGTATCTCAAAGATCACACCTCTTAATGTCATTACTTCAGTGATATGATCTTGAATAGGATTTAAATACATAAATCTGGGGGACACAGACATTTAGTACTTGACATCAGGCAGAAATAACTAGGAAAGACACAGGACATGAGCCCAAGAGTGCATAGCTGCCATGAAAGCAAATGGTTTCCCTGCACTTCCTAGAAGTGTACTTTCATAGTCCCAGAACCATGAGACCAAACTGCTATGTTAGGGATACTGAAATGGAATAAATTTTTAGTTTAGCAAATTATCTCTTTGAACAGAGGAGAAAGTGAATATGAGTGAATTGGAAAAGAGGAGAGTGAATATTGAGTAGCCAAATGTATATCTTCATTGATCTAGTTTTGAATATCAAACCAATGTATCAAGTATACCTTGGGATGCTTTAATAAATGTTGCTCCACAGTGATATTCTCCACTCAACTTTTCCTGCCTTCATTTTCTGCTAACTGTCTGGTCAAAGTTAAAGCTTTGACATCATTCGTGCTTCTTCATTTCTGTCCCTATTTCTCTCTAGCTGACATTACCAAACCTTGTCTCATCTTGAATACACCTAATTCATCCTAAAGGAAGTGTTCCAGTCTCCTGAGACTACCATTCATGTTTTCTTACATATTATTTTCCTTCCTAACTAGTCTCTTTCTTTTAATATTTTCCTGACACCATTTTTTTGCAATTCTACTTCTAGTAATTTTTAAAAACATGAAAATGATTCTAATCCTTCCTGGGTTGAAGTTAATTAGTATTCCTTCTGCCTAAGTGAAACTTTGAACACTTTGATCAACATCTCTCTTTGCCTACATAACCCCTGGGGATTGACTGTTAAATTAGCACAAATGAACACTTTCTGTAAATATATATCAAAACATCACATTGTACTGAATAATTTTTTATTAAAAATTAAAATTAGAAAGCAAAAAAGCAATCAACAAAATACAATAGATGCCAAAATACTTACTTTAGCCTAAAACTCTACCTAATTATCCTTACTTTCGTCTCCAGGCACCTATTATATCATGATATATCATGATATCTCTCCATTAAAACTTTATGGAATTTTTTTCAAACTTTACAAGTCATGTAAGGCAGGGCCTTATTAATGAACTATCTATTGTGATAGTAATGAACTAAGTGTATCCCTTACTATGGCCAATCACTGCACATATTGCAGTTGATGAATTATTATTATATTCACTTTAACTCACTTGTGACTTTCCTTCCAAGACAGCCTTTAGGACAAAGCTGAAGCAAGACTCCATACTTTATCTTCCTAACCCAACAACCTCAACCACACAATGTCTAGACACACATACATTCACATTTTTTTCAAAACCCTAGCAAATAGTGTACCTTCCAATGCATATTTTGTGTGGAGAAGCAGGAGAGGACTTATAGTGACTATGACACAAAAAACTGGTTAAGAAATCCCTGTTAGGATCATTCAGCATTATATCCTGCTGCCCAAAAGTTTGCCCGTTTCTCCCTAATCATGAGGTGATGCATATCTGGCTTTTCTCTTTCCATCCTTGATTGATTATAATGTCAGCCTTTCTCCATATTAAACTCATCTGATTCCAACAACCTTCCATTTTCTTTCTCCACATTCACAGCCAGCCTCTCTGAGCTTATAGAAGTGACTTAAAATCTTGCTTTGGTTACTTGAGTTCCTGTGTGTTAGATGCCAGCTGAAGGACTGGAGTTTTCCTTGTTGGCTTTCGTGAACACTATCTTTGTTACCAATTTGCTTCTACCAAAGTGGTAAGGGGCTTAGCAACAGATTATGTTGAAATACATTTACAGTTTTAATCTCCTGTCTCAACTAAAGTTTATGAAATATTATTCCAAAATAGTAAGTTAGTATTTTAACCAATGTTTCTAAATACAAATTCTCTACTAAGTCCATGCTTTCAGAAATCAAATAGTAATTAATATTGGAAAATTAAAAAGAAGAACTACTTTCTGAAAATAAAATAAGTCATAGGTGGGCCATAAGGGTGAGGTAATAAACTACTCAGTAGAATTCATTTCTATGCTACGTAAAAGAACTGTTAGCTTTTTAATTACTTTTATTTTAGACAGGAGGAACAGCTTTAAAGTAAGGTAACTTGTTGATTTAGCTTTTCATCTTTGAACAAATCTATACTTTTTTGATAGAGCAAGCCAAATGGAAGAAAGGAGGCATTTCACTGGAAAGATGGCTTACATTTAAACTGAGTCTGAGGTGGAGGTGGGGGCAAGGTTGATAAAGAACCATTCAGGACTGGGGAAACCAAGAATTCAGTTACAGATTACAGTACATTATCAAAGATATTTTAAAGCAACATTTATGGAAAAAGTGCATAAATAAAGATACCATGCTAATGAAGTACGAAATATTAAGATCGACTATTCTGATGGATTAGTTTGTACTGCAGGACCCATGGATTCCTGGGATTGTAAATCTCTGAAGCTTGAGCAGAGGTATCTTTGCAATCCAGGCTGAATATATTCAGTGATTATGCTTTGACATGCAGACTATAAGATACAGAAGACAATCTCATAAAATTTTAAATTTTATGATTTTTACCTGAAGCTAAATTTCAACTAGGAACTGATGACAAATGACATTTTTAACTATCGGCTACTGCAATTTTTATTCTTTGCTTTTTTCTCCAGATATTTTTTTCTCACTAAAAGTTTTTCATATGCAGCTAAAAGGCAAAGTTTTCATCACCCAAAGTTATCTACCCATATATCATTGTAGTAAAACTGAATTGTGATGTTCTGCCCCACACATATCCCTTTGCACAGGTAACTGGAACCTATTCCTCTAAATGGTTATGTTGATGGCTTTATTTTCCTCATTGACCTTTTGTTTTCTTTTACAATTTACTCTGTTTTGCCTTTAGTAAATATTTCCTACTCTACTTTGAAAATATATCCAGAAAAAAAAAAAGAAAATATATCCAGAGTTTAATCATTTCCTGTGCCCACTGATCCCGCCCTCTGTGAGCCATCTTTCCTCTTGATTATTGCAGTTGCCTCCTACCGGGTCTCCCAACTTTGCCCAGCAGCCAGAGGGATCTCATTAAAAAAGAAAATGGACCCTGACTCTTCTCAGATGGAAACTCTGCATTTTCTCCTCCTGTAATTCAAGGTAAAAGTCCAGTCCTTGCCGTGGCCTCAGCCCTGCTCCTGACACAATCCCACATCTTAGAACTCCTCGCACACTGGACCCAGTGCAGTTCAGAGTCTCCCAAGAGGTAACTGGCAACAAGGGTGAGATGGACAAGAGGTTTATTGGGTGAAATTGTCAATGTTAAACAGAGCCAGACATTAGATTTGGTGGTGGACACAGATTTTACTCAGTAGTTTCTGACAGTAGGAGAAAAGCTGAACTTCAGTCTGATTTGTACAGGGGTGATTTGGACATTTTAAAGGGAGTATCAGGGAGAGCAGAGAACAGAGACCCAGAATCACAGAAGTGAAAAATCGCCCAGGGCTGCTCAGTGTTAATGCAATGAGGTCAGCTGTGTCTGTTGGATGGCAGTGATTAAAGTTAGGGTTCTATCTTCCCGCAGAGCCTAGAAGACAGAGACTCTATCTCTCCTGATAATTACGTTCTCAGGTCCTTTGGAAAGACACTGGTAAGGTGTAGGAGAAACCTACTTACGACTATCAGGCCTTATTTTATTTTATTTTGTTTTGTTTGTCTTTTTTTCTTTTTTAGGAAATGCTCTAAGAAAAGAAAGACTGGAGCCTGCTAAAAGGTGTTGGGTAGAAAGAAGAGACAGTGAATTTTGTGGGTGAGCACTGTTGAGTTTGCTCAGGTAGTTATTCATGGGGGAACATCCTAGAAACAGCCTGTCCTGTGAGAAGCTATGTACCATGCTGCTCAAGCATTTGGATGGAGGTGCTTTATGCTGAGTTCTCCTGTTCCCACAGTGCCTGTGAGCTGAGGGCAGGAATAAGCAGACAGAAGCTGTTCACACCATGACATGAGTCCAATACCTATGAGAGGAGATAGAGAAAGAAAGAGAATTATTTTTAGAAGATTCTTAGATGGTTGAGTCATTCCAATAAAGTTTCAATCTGAGAGGGAGTCTTCAACTTAAAGTCATCTTTACAAGAGTTCCTGTTGTCACAAGAAAGGCCATGCATGACAGTCCCCTTCATGCATACTCAGTCACCATTCAGGAGCAGCTCATGAGAGCCATGGCCTCAGTATGAACATGGTGGTGGATCTAATGGGGTGGTGGGTGAGACTGTAACCAGCTGTTGTCTGCACAGCAGAGAATCCAAGTAATGAGTGCTCATGACTAGGACACCCCACTTCAGCTTTCCATGCTTGCTCCTAGCTCAGAGGCTCTGCCCTCAGTGTCTCCTCTGCCTAGAATGCTTTTGTTCTGATATCCATGGGGCTTTTTCCCATCAATGGAACTCTGCATTCATCCTGTCTCAGAGGTTACCCAGCTCAGCAGGCCCTAACCTTTTTGGCACCAGAAAGTGGTTTCACGGAAGACAGATTTTGCACAGATGGAGTGGGAGAACGGTTTAGGGATGATTCAAGCACATTACATTTATTGTTTACTTTATTTCTATTTCTATTTCTATTGCATTACATTCTCATAGCCACACAAAACCTAGTGGTGTTCACATTTCTGTGAGAATCTGATGCCCTGCTGATCTGGCAGTAAGCAGAGCTCAGAGGTTAATGCAAGCAATTCAGAGTGGCTGTAAATACACAAAGTGAGCTTTCCTCAAGTATTCACCTGCTTCACAGTCAGTGAACTACTGGGCAGTAGCCTGGGATTGTGAACCCTCATGCAGCTGACATATCTGTATTATGTTTCCCTGATAATTATCTTTCTTCTTAACACTAACAACCACATAGCTTATCTCAGATATTTTATCATTTATTGTGTATCTTTCACATCTCACATTTTTGTTCTGATTGTAATAATAGTCCCAGCACCTTGAATGATAGGATAGCATGAAACATACTAAGTGCTTAGTAAATGTCTGTAGTGTAAATTATTTTTAATGGAAGCAATGTGAGCATGAACTCCTCACCCCAGAGCCTTCTACTCTTTATTTTACAGCTTGAAAAAGATGCTATTACCTCACAGAGCTCAAGCAGTGATCAAAGGAACATTATTTATAAGTTCAAACTTTCTGCTGCGTTTCCAGTGGGCTCTAATTTTATTGAAAATGCTAACTTCCCACTTAATGAATTAATTGAGTATTGGATGATTCCAAGAGTTGAGTCTCTTTAGAAGCTACTTGATCTTATAAAATCAATTTTCACCAAGGATCTTATCCTAGGATTATTCTAAAATGACCAGATGGCAAAGGTAGTTTCAGGATGTTTATTTAGTTTTACAATCAGTTTGCCTATCCAGATTTGCTAGGTTTTGTATAATCTAGTTTATTAGGTTGTTAAAAATCAAAACAACCTATGGTGTCTTGAGAAATGGTTCCATAGAGTGATGTCTAATGCTCATTGTAGCTTACTACCCCAGGGCCGGCTCACTTTGAGCATTAGGGTACATATCACTGTACCATGTAGAGCAGACTTGACAATTTTCAAAAATGAAAATGAATCCAAGAACATTCGGAAAATTTTTGCTCCTAATTTCTAGACTGAAAGATACAGAGCAAAAATGATCTTTTCCTGACAAATGAAGATGAAACAATGACCTCCAGGAGAAAATATTTCACTTTTAGATTTTATTTTTAACTTCTGAAGGAAAACTGAACCACGACCATAAAGAAAACTTGGCATGTATACTGCCAGTCTGTTTATGAATCCCAATTTTGTCACAACACAAATAGATAAATAATAGAAGCCTATAATACTTGTGTCTGAAATAATAGTTAAACAGAAACTCAGTATGCAGGAAACAAAAGATGAATGGTCGTTCATAAACATGTTTTTATAACAAAGTCCATTTATATAAACAACTGGCATCATATCCTTTTGGGATTCTTATTAGCCAGGATTTTCAAAGCTGCATTCAATGAATGGAGTTTCAGAATTATTTACCAATTGTGTCTTTTTGGGAGGAAACATCTGTTAACTGTATATAAATGAACAAGACGCTTTGTTTTTTAGGGACCCGACAAAGAGCCCTTAATAGGGGCCAATTTGTTAAGTAAGAAAACAGTTTGTTCAAAGGACTACAAATAATGATCACCAAGATACGTTATAAAGATAGCAGTTTTCTCTCAAAAATTGCTATATTTGTATCTAGCAGAGAAGGAAGATTTACCTTTGATTCAAAATCTGTCCAGAGCTTTTTGTTGTCTTTTTGCTCAGTCGTCAGACAGACTAAAGTTAGGAAACAGATTGGCCTCGTGGAAGAAGTGCACAGCAGACAGTATGGGGAGACTAGGCAGTAAATCTAGTTTAATATTTCCACATGTCTGGTGATTACCCTTGGAAGCCAGGAGTCCAGACATTCTAAAGCAGATGCCTCAGCTGGGGCCTTCTTTTCATATTCAGTTTGTCTCTTTGCTCTAGAATAATGTTGCTCATCTTGTGCATACTAATTTTGCATGAGCTGCACTTGATTTAGGGGCAAGAGAGTCGTCTTTATGTGCCGTTAGCTGGAGACAGCATGAATAACTATGAGAATCAGTCAGAGACGACTTAAATGCAAAGACAAATAGAAAACCCTGTCCTTACAAAGAGCTTAAAATGTGGTTTTGCAATGGAGGAAACTGATTGTTCCCTTAAATAGTAACTCTTATGGGAAAAGATCTAAAAGTTAACGGCGTTGTGAGGCCTAAGAATTTTAATATTTATTCATTACGCTTACATATCTCAATTACTCTCTGATATTCATATGGTGTTTGTATAAAATATAGTGCCTTGTAAGTCTGAAAAAGTTTACAACATTTTCATCAACAAATATTATTGAAACTTAATTGATATGCTCCCGTTGTGTTTTTTTTTTAAGCTTTAAGAAGCTACATTAGCTAGAACTGCTGTAGAATAATATTTTACTCATTCAGTAGTTCCATTTAAACTAGAGGTGATACAGTTTATCGGAGTCCTGTCAACTTTATGAACATATCTGATAAATATCTCTTACTGTTTTCATTCTGCCCTTCCTCAGCAATAATTTCATTTAAAGCCCACTAAATACAGAGCTGCCCTTTTGAGTTTCTGTTTTCATCTTATTTCTCCTAGATTTAGATAGATGTTCATATAAAAGTAATGGAAACATTCCCCAAATTATATTTTCTTCTTAGTACTGATAAACCTAGAAGATCTCTAGCTTTTGTAGATATATACCAGCACTGTTTAAAATGGTTTTTGTCTTGCTATTTACAGTTTTAGTTTCCTGTGCTCATCTGAATCTCCCCTCTGGAAGAACTGTGTGGATATTTTTAAAACACTTCACATAGCAATGAAGAAAGCACTCAAGGAAAAGAATGTGTGAAAAGTAAATATTGCCAGGCATGGCAGTAGCATTTGGGAGGCTGAGGCAAGAGGATTGTTGAGAGTTTGAGACCAGCCTGGGCTAAAAAGTGAGCTCAAGTCCATCCCGAACTGCATAGTAAGACCCTGTCTCAAAAAGACAAAAAGAAAAAAAAAAAAAAAGCAAGCAAGCAAGCAAGAAAGAAAGAAAAAAAAGAAAGAAAGGAAAAGAATATTGTATGCTTCTTTTTTTTCCCAGAAAGAAAGATAGGATCTAGATAGAGAAGGGGAATGGTTGATGCATAGCTGTGTGAGTGTGTATCCTTCTGTTTTTACAAGGTATGATTAAAAAAATAGAGTACGGGTCACTTGTCACTTGCTGCTTTCTGCCTTTTGCCTGCCTTGCTTTGCTATGGACTTTTTCTCCTCTGGGATGCCCCTCTGCCATGCCACCCTGCCTTGGAGCCAGCCAACTATGAACTGAAACCTCTACAAACCATGAGGCAAAAAACCTTTCCCCCTTTGAATGTCAGCTATTTTGTCTCAGCAACAAGAAAAGTAACTAAAACACCCATTCATCATAAAATGTATAGCTATCTCTTTTCTAGTTTCTCAAGTAGATTATGAGATTTAATAAGTCAAGACTGAAGATGCTGAGAATCTAGAGAAAAATATTATATAGTGCTGAGTCGTATTAACATTTTAGTGTAAGCATTACTTAGCTTTATTATACTTAATTCTTATAATCCCAAGAGGTTTGTCTGTCATGTGTTCCACTTAAGCATGTTCTATAGAACTCACACATTCCAATACAGTCCCCATCATACACAACTCCGATCAAACCTTTAGCAGAACAGCCAGTCTTTCAGTTGAACAGATAGACGCAGCCTTGAAATCCTAGTCCCTGGTAGATTCATCTCTTCCCACTCATAGCCATCTCTCCTAAATTCCATGAAAACTGAGAGGTTGGGAAGAAGAAAAAAACTGGCAGGGATTAACTAGACTGTCTGCTCACTTGGCTGAAAATAACAAATCGGGCATGTACCCTCAGTTTTCATACAGATATTGTCCTCTAATCAATTTTTTTTTCCATTACCGGGGATTGAACTCACAACCTCGCGCTTACCAGGCAAGCGCTTGAGCCACTGAGCTAAGTCCCCAGCCCTCTAATCAATTATTTCATCAGTAAGTATTTCTGGAGCACCAACTGCCCAGGTTTACAACTGGTGACTTCAAAAACACCTGACAAATGCAAAAGAGGCCTACAATTGATGATTTTATAAAGAGGTTAAGAAAACAAGTCGAACTAGGAAAGCAATTAAAGAGCAATAAAACCTATGACTAAAAAAAAAAGTATGTGTTTCAATTTTAAAATGTATTATGGTAAGAGACACATTGGCATTAACTCCTCCTTGCTTCAAACACACTTATCTCATGCTCTTGCCACTTTCTGAAACAGCTCTGGAGTCCTCTGTCATGTCTTTAGCTGCCCTGCCCTATCTCATTGGATGCCTTGAATCAATTCAAAATGTCTGCCTTTCATGGTCATTGGGAGTTTATGGAATATCCAGAAGTTTCCCAGAGTCGGATCTGGTTAGGACAATGACTGGCAATGCACTGTAATGTTTCTGCAAGATGTCTTCCCATTGGATGGCACTTGGCTGCATTCACTTTATTTTTGATCATAACCCCAAAAGACACTCACGAAAGAGGACTTCCAGAACTGCATCAAAGAGTGGGAAGGCAGGTGGGATAAGTGTGTTTGGAGCAAGCTGGGAATATTCGGAGGAGATTTAACAGTAACATATCTTCTACTGTAAGAATATGTTTAGAATTTAAGTGTTCACACACTGAAATTACACAGCTCTTATGCATCTGTTTATAATTTAAGTGTTTTTAATCTAAGTTTCATTTAAGTGTTTAAGTGTACATTTCAGTCTTACCTCATACGTTCGTGTATGTACGTTTGTTTAGATTTTTTGCTTGAAACTCCTGCTATGACTACTGACAACCCAGAGCTATTTGGAATAAGCATTATGTTCCACTGCATCCAGGAAATAAATATCCACTGATTTGGATCACACAGCACAAGGGACCCATAGTGGAAGGCAGCGCCATCTTTGTCTGAACTAGGTCTTGTCAGTGAAGTGACCCTGGCCCTGGGTTATTATCTGGGACTCAGAATCTAGAATTTATGCTCCTACTTATCTCATTTAATCCATTGTAATGCCTTAAATACAGACCCTGATATCTGTATGGGGAACTAATTTCTGGCGTGTTTCCACTTTTCATTCAGAACTTTTGGAAACTAATCTTGACCTGCTTCTTTTAGAGTCTATGTCCTTCACAGCCCTACATGTTTTTTTTTTTGTAAATGATGAGACATTGATACCATTCTATCTATATAACATTTTATTTTTACCTTTCAATTTTCTGTTTTAGGACTCTACAGAACTCCATAACTCAGAACTCATTTATGTTGGATTTTATGGGAATACCCCTCACTAAAATAACTGACGTAGTCGTTTTGTGGTTTATATTTAGTTGTCCCTCAAGAGCTCATGCACTCATAGATGGGCTTTGAGGAGACGACTGAATGATGGATGCAGTGTTGCTGACTTGTTGCTAGGAGGCAGGGTCTGGTTGGAAGAGGCAGGTCACTGGGGTGTGGCTTAAACCTCCTCCCTTGGTTCTCTGCTTCCTGGCCATCATGAAAGTAGCAGCTTTTTCCCCACCGGCCCCTCTGCCTGCTGTTGTTTCTTTGGAGTTGGCGAACACTGGATTGAAATATGAGCCAAAATGAACCATGCCTTCTTTAAGTTGTGTCAGATGACTAAGACAAATAGCTAAGATATTTGCTGTATTGTCATGCTTGTATAGTTTTCTCATCCATCTCATAGGCATTTCTTACCTATTCTTCATCCTAATATGGACAGAAAGGCTGAGAAAAGATCAAACTGGTATCTTAGCATATTTATGTTGAGGAATAATATGGAACATGATTAGTGTTAGAACCTCAACCAAATTGGAGGGAGCTTTGAGTGTCAAGCCTAAAGGTCTCAGTTTTTTCCCAGAGGAAAGCAGGATGATAAAGTGAAACTGAAGTTTTAGGAAGAATAACTCAACACAGGAAAGCAGTACTGCACAGTAAAGAGATCATAATAAATACTAAATTATTTAAATTCTAGTCCATACTCCACTATACAATCTTGGGAAGTCAATTCTGTTATCTTAGTGTCCTAATCTCTAAATAAAGAGATTGGATCAGATTTATTTTTTTTCTCTTTTCTGAATTCAGTGACTATATTATGTCTTGGGTAAGGTCATAATATAATTACTCAAGTTCATGATTTCAACTGGATGAAAAAAATCTGTGCATGTAAACAACATGGTTGGAAGGAAGAGCAGAGAAGAATTTTAAAAAATAGAGAAAAACATACAATCCATTATGCTGAAATACTTCGTTAATGCGTTTACCTGATGTAATAATTCTTGCATCCAAAATCATCACCTCTAAGTTGGTTTGATTTCAGGGAAATTTTATAAGCAAAACTCAGTGCAGTATTGTAGGAATAATGACTACTCACAATAAACTTTTTCAGTTTTGAGTCATTATAATCACAGGACTCATGAGCTTTCTGTCTGAATTTGAGTCACAAAATAAGTTTTCCCACTGACTGAAAATGCCATTTTGGCAATCGCTGAGATCTGAGTAATTTCTGTAATTATTACTATTTTTTGTCTGTTACTATTAGAAAATCTGTTGGGAATAAACATCCCACTCTGTGACCTTGGACAAGGTACTTAAATTATTTTACTTCTCATTTGATGGGAAATTAAGTACGTTTAATAACTTTTATAATATTGCTATTAATTTCAAATCATGGCATTCATTTTTTTATAAAATAAAAATGCAAACATTTTGATGAATAATTTGATATCTTATGTTGGATGTTTAGATTTTACTTATTCAGAAAATAAATTTACAAGAAATTACTTTCTGTCAGATGCAGTTTCACTCCTTAAAAAACGAAAATTTGCCAAAACCACCTAGCTGCTTCTAGAGACTTTTTGTTTCTTAATTTTATTTTAGGGTACTTAGCTCTAATTCTATTCTTTGAGAAGGTATATTCCCCAGCTTATTTGTAGAAAGATCTGTTTTTTAAAAAGGAGCTCTTATGAAAGTTTCCCTTACATGGGAGATAGGCTATCTTTTAGTAATTTCCTTACAACACTCCTCAAACCACTTATAAGGTTTATATTTCAGGGACAAAAATCTGTACAGTGGTTCTTACATACACTGTGATTTGAGAACCCTTGTGCTCAACTGTAGGGCAAAGCACATCTGCAAGTCTGGGAGTGCTGGATCCATTGCATCCTAAAAACAAGTCAGGTTCCTAATAGCAAATGGGAACTGTAAGGCAAATTTACCTCAAAGCTGAGGAGACACAGGATTTACCTCTTCACCTGCACAGGAGTCCTTCAACGGCCCAGCAAAGGACTCTAGCAGTGTGCTTGTGTGGTTTCTTACAAGTTGTAAAAGTAATGTGTTTAATCTGGCGGGTCAAGGCCACTGCCTGTTTCCACTGTAGTTAATCCCATTCTACTTCCCCTTCCAGAGTAAAGTAAGTTGGGGGTGCATAAAATTTGGGTGTGGTACTTTATGATCCTCAATTGTGTCTAGTTAGAACCGAATTCTAGCCAACTGCTCCAAGGGCAGAAACGGCTTCTGAGAACTTTTTTTCTGTCATGTACTGTGTTGCCTCACCAAGCATCAGGTTAATGAATGCAGTGGACCAGGGCAGTCCTGCAATGTGAACATGAATTAGGTTCCTGGCACTGTGAAAAAGTGGATGGAGGGGGAATAATCCTTGGTGGTCCAAGAGACTGAAACCAGTTTTCACAAAATCTTTCCTTCATCAGACCAGCTCAAAGAGCAAAGATAATTGGGAAGGGAATGGGCAGAAAGAGAAAAGGGAAGAGGAAAAGATATAAACCTGTATATATGTATATGTAAGATAACTAAAAAGAACACTGCTCAATGTACTCGTTATTGAGAAGGAACAATTAATACTCATATGATTAAATCAATCTTGCATGTCTATATCTGGTAATGTAAGAAACCATTTTAAAGATAACGATGCGCAAATTGCAACCATTGTCAAGCTTCTATCTTCCGGTTTTGTAAAACTGCAATGTTGTGTATGTACTCTAGTTGTTTGCTTGTCTCTTTTGCTTGTTGTTTTTACTATATATGTCGTTTTTGTTGTTGTTGTTGTTGTTGTTGTAGTTTTTGTTTGTTTTGTTTTTCTTCGCTCAAATAAAATTAAAAAAAAAAAAAAGACCTGCAAAATTTTCAGTTAGTGATTAACAGGAGTTCTTCTCATCAAGAATTTTCGATAATGCAGTGTGTTCAACTATACGTATCTGGGCAACAAAAATATTAAATATTTTTGTCATGTTTCCAATAACAATAACAAATTAAAAGTCATGGTCTCTAAATTCTCTACTAATTATTCTTTTGATTAATCATATAGGATGTACTGTTCTCCTAGGGTTGCCATAGCAAAGTACCACAAATCGAGTGGTAAGACAATGGAAATGTATTGTTTCATAGTTCCAGAGATGGTCTAGAAGTCTAAAATCAAGATATGAGTAGGGCCCTCAAATTTTTCAAGGGAGAGCTCATCTTTATTTTTTCAAGGTCCTGGCAGCCTAGTATTCCTGAATCTTGCAGTTTCATGCCATCCTCTGTCTGTCTGCTCTGTCTTCTTCGTGTGCCTCTCTGACTTTATATGAACACCATCACATTGGAGGAGGGAGTTGCCCTAATCCAGTATGACTTCATTTTAGCTAATTCCATCTACATTAACTCTATTTCCCAATAAAACCATCTTCTGATATGCAGATATTCCTTGTTTAAAGACCCATCTGGTTAAGAACTGCTCAGATTTAGGACAAGGCATGTTGTTTGGAAGTAAGACCTGCCACTTGGTTTTACCACCACAAGGCATTTATGATACAGGAGAGTGAGCAGCAGTGTGGCCATATAGTGGCTTTTACTGTACTATAGCACTGTCATTTTTTGCTGATTGTATAGTATAGTGTAGTGTAGTACAGTATAGTATGGTATAGTACAGTATAGAACAGCAGCTTCACGTTCTGTTATACATTACAGTACTGTCTGTAAGTTATGCAAATAGCAACAAAGTCATAAATTCGAGTTCCCTTTGGTCATTTCTGTGTTCTGAATATTGTAATGTGCATATTATGCACAATTCATCATTCAGGGACCAGTTCACTTAAGTCAGAGGAACAGAACTTGGTTGTTAGCTGATGGATGTCTGTACTGGAATTAAGATTTCAACATTTTTGCGGGGGATGGAGAGGGTAAAATTGAACTGATCAAACTAGAGAAAAGACTAAGTTATCTGTTAACTTTCCACATATAGAAAAATGTTATTGTATTCTTATTGTACGAAAAGGTGATCAATAGTATTCAGTCAGAAATAGTGTGTGGGGGGGCTGGCGTATTAGGCACTTAACCAAGGAAACAGTACTTTTTATCTTTTGCAAGTTTCACATTACTAGAAGTCTGTTTTATGTTAGAAGTTTGTTGTGCTTTCTTTCCAGCAAATTTTGACAATTTTGTTATAAAAATACACTTTTATACCTGATACTTGTACTTATGTCAATATCTTGTTTTCGTGTAGAAATCCTCAACACCAAGAAATAGTATGTGATTCAGATGAAACTAAACTTGGGTATACC
Source organism: Dasyprocta punctata (assembly GCA_004363535.1). Taxonomy (NCBI): domain Eukaryota; kingdom Metazoa; phylum Chordata; class Mammalia; order Rodentia; family Dasyproctidae; genus Dasyprocta; species Dasyprocta punctata. Next base: position 13,769 of record RJWM01004469.1, on the reverse strand, counting down.
CTTGAGGGCCAGGTCGGTTGCTTCTGTTTGCACTCATTTTGTTGTTTCCATCATCCTCGTGCCTGGGCTGTGGGGTGTAGAGTCCTGGCATGCTTGTGTTCTTACTGTTCTGCCACCACCGGCTTCCCTGTCACCTGTAGGGAAAAGCTAAGATCCTTACAAAGGTTTACAAAGCTACTCTGTGTATCTCTTTCCTTAGTCCTCTCCTCTTGCTCTTCCTCCAGTTTCCTCTCACATTTTCCTTGATCTTGCTCTTTCTGCTACCTACTGTTCAGACAGGATGGTGCAATTGCCCCAATCCTCCACTGCATAGGGTGACATATGAGCCAACCTCTAACCACCCTTTCCTGCCCCTTGCACAACATTTTGATTTTTTGGTAAAGCACTTATTGCCATAGATTTATTGTACATCAACTTGTAAAATTGGGGACTATGACTATCTAGCTCACATCCTGGATTTAGAGCCATGACCTGTCTTTCTGATTTGTTTTGTTTCATTTTTGACTGTGTTGGGAATTGGAATTGAACCTAGAGCCTTCACCCTGAGCTGTATCTCCAGCCATTTTAAAAAATTTTGTTTTTATAAAAGATCTTTCTAAATTTCCCAGGCTTGGTTTAAACTTATTATTCACCTGCCTCAGCTTCCCAGAGTACCAGGATTACAGGCATGGAACCCTTACACCTACCCAGATCTTGAGTTTGATCACTGTTCATTTTTAAGGCTGAGAACAGTGGCAGGAACATGACAGAGGTTCAATAAATAGTTGCAGATGACTGAATCATAGACTTCATTGTCATTGTTGCGAAGATTAAACCAGAAGAGCCTTATCTTATGTATCAGTGCTAAAGTCAAAATCGGTTAAATTAAGACGTGATATTGTGAACGACCATCACTCTCCAAACTTCTTTTTCATCACAGACAGGGACAAACAGGTTGTTCCATTTTCTGTCTTCTCACAATATTTTCGGTCACCAAAATGTGTGCAGCAGTGATTCTCCAATAGCAAGAAGCTCTCTGTAGCTTCCAACCAGGTGTCCTGCCTTGCAGTTAGGTTCTGCAGGTGAGGTTACTGGATGCCGCAGTTTCAGCACTCAGACCCAGAAGACTGTCCTCACCTTCAGACTTCCATCCTAGGTGGCGGGTTCCAGGTTCCTCTCAACTTTTCTCAGAGTTGACAACAAGTCAGAGGATCCCTCAACCCCCTTCTTGAGTTTGATAATTTGCTGCAGTTTCTCACAGAAGCCAGGGAAATTCTTATGATTGCCAATTTATCAGGAAAGGTATTGTAAAGCGTATAACTGAACAGCCGATGAAATGATACATGGGGCAAGGTTCGGAAAGGTGTTCAGTGCAGAAGCATCTGTCTCCATGGAGCTGGGGCAGTGCACAGTGGGCACTGAGGTGTGTTCTTGTTCACCAACCCCAGAACTCCGAATCCCATAGGGCCTCAAGAAAGCTTCATCAGGTAGACATGACTGATCATTAACTCAGTCTTCAGCTCTTCTCCCCTTCCCTGGACATGGTGATGGGACTGGAAACCATAAGCTGCTAGTCATGTCGTGGCCTTCCTGGTGACTGCATCCATCTGGGAGTCCACCAAGAGTCCCTGCAGTAGAACAAAAGGGGCTCCTATTACTCAGAAAATTCCAAGGAATCAGGAACTCTCTGTAGGAACCAGAGACATAATCAAAATACATATTTCATATTATAAAGAATAACAACACGGACCTACATGATACAAACTCATTGTTACAGTCATCCCTCAACCAATGTTGGTTATCTTTGGGCTGCTCCTTTTGCAAAGGAGTTTATTTTTTCTTAATAAGTAGTTTTTTAGTAATATTTATTATTATTGTCATATGGCTGGCATGAAGAGAGAGTCTGAGCAGAAGAGAACCTTGTCTTTTCCTACGAGGTAAGAGCTAATTACCAGGATGAATAATTGCCCGAGTGTGACCCCGGACTCACAGGGGCACTGGGTTATGGCTCCTCTCTGCTGTGTATCTGCCCCAGGAGATCTCTTGGCCTGGATTTGTGACTGACCTGCACTAGCAGACACAGTTCTAGGAAACAGCAGGCTCGTTTAGGTGTGGCCCCTTGTTATTGTTTTGTTGGCACAAATCGGCCTTAATTGCCTGGAAAATGAGGGTTCGATCTGCACACACCTGCAATGTTTCTAATGCTCGTTTTAGTAGCAGATCAAGCTATTTTCATCCAGCGTTTCGAGAGAAAAATTAGGCGTCTCTGCAAGGCCAGGTTTCAACATCATTCATACTGCCGGGAAACAGACAAACTAGCTATTTTTGCACAACTTTTCATCCAGGTGGAAAGTCATCCATTTTCTAAGAACTGCAACATAAAGCTGCAATGGAAACTTTCTGTATGATGACCAGCCAGTCCCTTATCATTATCTCAGCTTTGCTTTTCGGTTAAGACAGCTTTGTATCAGAAGCATGAAAGTTTCATACCTGTAAATTTTATGGTTTGGTTTTCTTTTTTATTTTTTTCTTTTACTGAGATTGAATTCCTTAATTTTTGCTTTTCACACTGATATGCAGTCTGTTTGTATTTATTTGTGATCCTTTAGATGTCAATTTAAAATTTTAATTACCATTTTCTGGCACATTCCTTTCAAGTGAGCTGGTCAGGGATGGAGCTGCGAACCACTGGACGTGCACTGTAATTGGTAGCACTTTTGAAAAGAGGGTCTGTGCCTGCCTGGGAGAGTGAGGAACTCACAATCAGCCCTAAAATACTCAAAATAAAAATGCTCTTTGCTCATTAAAATTTTTTAGTTAGTAGACATTTGCAGGACATAATGATTACGTTTACATTGCATGCAGACAACACATCTTAATTCTTATTTTTTGTCCCCTTCCTCTCCCATCCTTACCTGCGCCTTCCAACTCTTCTTCCCTTTCCCATTCGCAAAATCTCTATTTCCATTTTTATCAACTCTTTCTTTTAAAAAAATTCTCTTTTCCCTTTTTTCCATCCCTCTCCCTCCATTTCTCGTCCTCCTTCTGTTTGAAGAAGATCTTCCCATTCCCTACTGTCTATCTCTCATTTTGCTCTTCAGCATTTTTACAACTGACCTCTTTTAAATCTTCTAGGGGATGCCAAAAATTAAAAGCAATTAATCTTGACAGATTATTAGGAAACTGCTCTGTTCCAGGTCAAGCTGCCCAGTCAGGAAGTAAACTTAATTTGGGGGTGGGAAATGCTCGCCAGATTCGTTAGGATCCAAATCTTGTGCAGCTTGTTTGCTTCCCTTTTTTGTTTTCTGATAGGAAAGGAAAAAGTCAAATTGAGATGCAATAATTATAAAGGTCAGATGCTTTCAAGACTTCCCAGGATTGGGTGCACTCAGTCATTCTCCATTAGGAAATATTGTCCCATTGCGTTAGAAAGGGCAGCACTGTGGAGCAGTGGGAGACACCACCAGTCCAAGCAGGTAAAGAAAAGGGTGCAACTGACGACAAAGACCCAGCAGGCAGTTGTGAGGCTGATGAGAATGGTCTTCAGAGGAAAGTGTGTGAGTACTGCTATGCCTCAAGAGGTGTAGGCAGAGGAGTCTCTTATGCTTTCCTGGGATGACCCGTTTTAGGAAAGAGTTCAAAAGGAAGCGTCATGGAACTGGAAGTTGACTCCTGAACACCTGTGTGTGCCATGTCAGTCTTACGAAGTCTTCTTGTAAACTCAGAGGCGCCTACTCCAATGTATGAGGCCCCACTGTGGAAGCATAGGATACCTCTCTGGTAAAAATCAGGCTTGCATTTAACTGGATTTGACTTTTCATCTTGTTTTTGTTGCTTTTCTAGATCTGAGATGTTGAGCAAGGAACTTCATCCTTCCATATCATTAAAAAAGGGGGAGAGTGATATTCCCTCCCTCAGGTCACTGAGAAGCATGAATAAGAAAACCCATGTAATATATTTAGCATGGTACTGGGTGCAGTTAAATGCTTACTGAAAGGTCATTCACAAAAACAACAAGCAGCCTTGTGCATACAAATATCTTTGTAGATGTTTTTGTGTGTACACACATGTGTTTCTATTTATTTAAACATATGTATATATTTAATTGTTTAAATATATCCATGTATAGTTTATGTTTAAATTCTTAGTATGTTCTAGGTTTCTCAAAAGCATGTATCACCAAAGAACCAGTTCTGATATACACATCATTTTCATTCACTTATATTTTCCATTCCAATATTCCTAGAAAATAGAATATAGTTTGCAAAGTTACACTGATATTCTTTGGATCTCTGCCTCTATGGTAAAGCAAATTCTGCAGTGACTCATAATTCTTTGAATGTTTATGCAGAAATCAGATAGCTCTACCTTCGACCACTCAGAGGAAGTAGCACAAATGTACCCTGTATTTTATACCGACATATGCACATTCTTCACAAGTTATTATGGAACGTGTAATACCAGCAACATTTTACAGGAAATGGTCCTCATTCCAGATATTTCAGATAACCAGCAAACATAATAAAAATGTATACTTTGTGAAGAAAAAAAGCATTCATGTGCTGAATCCAGTGGTGTCAGCATTGATGTATGCTTCATTACTGCTTGATTTTAAGTGTGATAAAAGTTCTCTATGATATTGAAGGAGTGTAAAGTCTATTAGTAAACTAACAATTAGGAGAAAAAATCATTTGCATTGTTTCTGTGACGACTCTGTCCTAGGGACATGACTAGGCCTAACATTTTCTTTTGGTATCTTTAAAACTTAAGACACTGTTGGAGCACTTGTCCCCATTATTGCCCCTAGGGATCTTCAAAATAACACAATTACTATCACACTCAACCTGAAGCCTTCCCTAGACAGCCTTGTTCCCAAAAGTTGCCCCAGCATGATATAAAAATCACAGCTCTTAGAGTGTGAAAGTGCATTAGGGCCACCTGCTGTTAAGCAAGGAATGTATGTTCAATCCCGTATTAAATCTTAATTCATTGAGGCCTCAAGAAGGCAAGTCAGCTAAGTGTAGTATGCTGTCTCAGATAGGAGCTTGAAACGTAAGGAGAAATAAAACAAAGAAAATCTGAAAAAGCATGGATTTCAACAAGAAATTATTAATATTGGCTCATTAACTGTGACAAATATTCCATACTAATGTCACATGTTGATAAGAAGGGAAATGATGTGTGGGCTGTATGGAACACCTATAAATCTAAAAATATTCTAAAATAAAAATTTAATTAGAAAAATAACTGGCCTAAACTATAATTTAATTTTGTCTTCTGAATAGGAACTATAAAGCTGAGTTTAATCAGTTTGTTTCTTTGGTGTTACAAATGCTTAAAATGTCAGCTAGCTAACTCACTTATTTTGCAGTCCATGAGATGCACCTCTGTGGAAAATAATTCTGGTCAGAATGCGAATGGCATCAGCTACGGACTGACCACACCAGGATGGTTCTATTCTCAGGCCCCTGGCATTTATGGGGCAGGGTTGCATTAAAGATTCTCGCACCTCACTGGCCACTAGCATCGCTGCTGCCTGCCCAATATACTTCAGTTTGTTTTTCCTAGAAACAGGTTCTACATGGGAGTGTGAGATGTCCCATGGAGAGGTCATTTGGATAAGCTCCTCCTTTGGGTATAGGTTAGGCCCGTAGCACCCTTGGGATGTGACCCCGTTGTCATCACACCAGTTAGCCCTACAATAGTGAAAATGTATCCTCTCATTCCACAGCAAAGGCAAAGTGAAACAATAGCCTTCCCCAGACACAGAAACTGGCAGTCATAGAGCTGGAACCAGAACAAAGGGATCTGGACAGCTACAATGTTGGGAGAAATGACAGTCAGTTGCTTGAGTTTTAAAGCAGAAATATCAAACTGACAGAAATATAAAAGCACAGGATACTTAGGTATTTTTGCTTATTGCATTGTTTGATTGTATTAGTCCATTTTCCCACTACTATAATAAAGTATTTGAGGCTGGTTAATGTATAAAGAGAAGAGATTTGTTTAGCTCAGGAATTTGGAGGACATGAATTTAAACAGCATGACACCAGCTCTGGTGGTGACTCCTGTGGTTCTGCCACTTCATGGCAGGCAGTATATGTCGGATGCATATGTGAGAACGACCCCATGGTGAGACCAATAGCCAGAGAACATGGAGGCGCCATCTTGCTCTCTTGTAACAACTTTTCATAAGAACAACCAAACCACTCTATGGGATCAGGATTGATCATTTCAGAGGGTAACTCCCCAATGACTTAATCACTTTCCGCCAATGTCCAACATTACCACACTGAGGACTGTTTCACATGGGTTTTTGTGTATCACACACAAACCATATCTGAACTGTAGCACATGGGCAAGTCACTTAATTATTTAGTGGGTGTTGTGTTAAATCCTGACATGTTTGGATTAAGATTTCTTTAAGTTTCCAATCATTTCTAAGAAAAGTGATGCCTACTATTTTTGTTAATCATGTGTGGTGTTGCAATTTATTCAGCTACCTTGAAATGAAGCTGCATGTCCCCAAACCAAATAGGAAATTATAATGGTAATTAGAAAGTGTTTTGAACTTAAATGCTAATGAGTAATTGACATATAAAATAAGTGAGATACCTGTAAAGCAGTGATTGAAGAGACACTGATAGCTTTAAATACAATTTTAGTTGTGCTGTTTTCCTGAAATATTTTACATTGTAATTATTTATATTTATTAATGTTGCTTTTCCAACTAATCTGCTTTACTCTATAATATTCACTTCTCAAATTAAATACCTAGGAGAATACTATTCCAGGTAATGATGGTAGACCACATTCTCAAGGATAGGATAAACAATGAAATACATGCTAAGTGTTATTTTTCTTATACTGTGCCATCTATAATAACTTCTTAAGAGTACACATAAATAACTTTAAAAGCCCACAATTATCACTATCTAAAAGTACAAAAGTATTTGAAGGTATTTGAAATAACAGAACAGGGACATTTTAAAATTTCCTAGTATTATGAAATAGTCTTATAAGATTTTGACATGTTTCCTCAAGTTTAGTGATCTGAGTTTCTATAGTTCCCTGAGGCAGCATTTATCTTCCTTTAGATATTGTGTCTACCAGTTCAGTAGCAACTTGAATAGGTTATTTTGATAATGTTGACATTTATAAATCTTTGATTTGGAAACAAATAGCAATGCTAATGTCATGTATTCTATTTTCTACATAAATGCAAGTCTGAAATTTTTAAAACTACCTGTTTTATGGAATTAGAAAATGCAAACAAGTAGTATAGCCATTTGCAAAGATAATCATTCTCAATAATTTGCTACACGATGTTCAAATTTTAAACATTCATATTACTTATCAAGATATTAGAACATATTTGCTATTTAAATGCTGTAAAATGCCCCTCAATTACCACATGATTTAATGAAATTCCTACAAACACTAAATCTGGTATCAATTGCACCTTCATTATGTTTTCCTTACCTAAGCACAATTTTGCATGTCAGAGTTCCTGATTGCAAATATTTAAGTATAAAGGTACTAATACATTGGAAGACTATTAGAAGTCATTAAGGTAGAGACATAAAGTTGGAAAAAATGATGCGGAACCAAAGGAGGCTGGTTAATAGGAGTTCCCAGGAGGCACACCAAAGACACGCACCAACATGAACACACTTAGCTTACAGTGTATACGGGGTACCTCCATAGACACCAATATCTTCTGTCATTAGATGAGACAGCACTGTTTCTGCTACCATCGGACATCAGATAGCACCAGGAAAATATCCAAACCAACTAAAAGAGAATGCAACTGAATTATTTCAGTATATAATATATCTACCAAAATGACCTCAATGCATTTTTAAGTTTAGACCAGAAATTATTGACTATAATAAAGACAAATGCATGTAACCCCATTTAGCAAAGTTATCTGTAGTCCTTGTGCAGCTTTCAGACCTTTGGTACTAGACAGAAGAATCTGACAATTCTAAGTGCCCATATAGTGACATGGGCAATGTGGGTTAAGAGATCAATCTTCTCTTAAAGATTTGAACATAGTGACTACAAAAGAAAAGGATTGGCAAGTTTGGGAGAAAAATTATCTCATGTATATGAATTCCTAGACCTCAAACTCAGCTGAGATCCTTGATAAATAAGTTCAGGCAGCAAGGTTAGTGTATTCCTAGTTCTTAAGTGACCTTTGACCCTTGGAAGACCTAATCATCTATGAAAACATTAAAAGAATCAAATTTAAAGTATTCGCACTTTTGTGTTAAGAAGGATTCTATGTGATTACGGATGTTAAATATTTTTAACATTATAGATAATTTGCCATGATGGAGTAATTCCAATTAAAACTGCTTAACTGAGTAATGGATTTGGTGAGATTTTAAGTAGAAATTCGCTACAATATTAGGTGTTAATCTAAGACCCATCAATCAATCAGACCCTGAACTGAGGCAGAATTCTGTGATGTGTGCTGATCAGAAGCCTGTCTGAGATATGATTATTAACATACATGATAACATGCTTGAACAATTTTCTGATAGACATCAGTTAGCTTAAAAACTTCTGACCCCCACTGATTTTATGCCTTGGAAGATGCTATAAGACACTCAGTCAGGCTTGCAGTATCATCTTAGTAAGAATTTTAAAAATCCAATCTAAAATGTTTATCTTGCCACTTCCTCCCATAAAATGTCTTTACCAAGGCACCCTCTGGATTCTTGCGATTGCCTGTCTCTTTGTTGCCAAACCTTATTTGACCCAGGCTCTGAATCATGTTGCTTAGGAAGTTACTTTAATAGTACGCATGTTTTATTCATTAGATTTTAAAAGTTACTGTAGTATTTGAGACTTTTCTGTCACTCAGAAAATGGTACTCAAAAAGACAATTATCAATACTAAATTTATCAATTCAGCTAAAATTATGCCAAAGAATATAATGGATTAAATTTGCAAATATGATAAAGTAGTTAACAAGGCCTCCATCAAAAAGAAATTGCCAAAAAACTTGTTAATTTATAAATAAAGCGATAAAATATACCATCTGAATTCACTGTTTAAGGATGAATAGCTTTTTGAAATTGGAGTTGTAATAATTCAGTATTCTCTTTTAAAGGTTGTATTCTGAATCTTTCCTATGCCTTCTTGAGAGGCATTGAAAATACACTGATCCTAGAAAAAGTTTGCATAATGAGAGGCTCCAGAGCAGAGACTGGAGCGTGGATACTGACAAGTCACAATAATAATTAATGACTGTCATGAGAATTTGCTCTTTTCCCTTCCAAAATACTGAGATGGCTCTTTTTCTTGCTACTGAAATCTTATTAATTTTCTCAACTTTTTTCAGCTGTTACCCCAAACTGTATCATGAAGCCAGTCCGTTCTTAAAAGTGGTACTTAGAATTGTGCTTTTCAATTTAAGTCCTCAGAGAAATTAAAATAATAACTTTATGTCTCGGCCTTGTGTTTTTTTTTCCTTTATGTTCATTTTTCTCACATGATGGGGGTAGAAATAAAAGTTTTAAAAATGAAGGAAGCATGTGATTTGTTTGCATAGTTTACTGCAAGTATTGCAAAGGCAGAGCATTTTGCTTGTTTTTTCCCTTCCTCCTCATTATGTTCCTAAAATCTACAGCCCTTGTTAGCCAATAATACTTGTTGAGTGATTGTATAACATAAAGAATAGACTATTAGTTGCACATGACACCTGCCATCTTTCGACTTACACCACCTATTTTCCTTTCACTGGCTTAGCACATTATTTCCATATGTGGTTCACCCAAGAGACTAGAGATACTTAAAGTCTCCACTGGGCTGTGAACTGGCTTCTGGGGTTGGGTTATTACTTTGAGTCCAAAGGGGGAAAAAAAAATAACTTAGCCATCTGGGCAAAAGTGGAGAGGTTTTAAGCAAGTTTCAGTCACTGAGTCAGCAGCCTGCTTTGGTTTTGGAGGGACTGAGATCAGGGGCAGCACTGAGATTTGAGTGGCGTCTGAGCTGGAGGAAGCATCAGGAAGATTGGATCTGCGGATTCACAATGCACAAGGCTTGGTATGAGGACTTAGAGCATGGACAAAGGCTGATGTTGAATGAGATCTCAGGATCTGGAACAAATAAACTGCATATTCACACACCTGAATCATTGTGACGTCAGAGTTGAGGCTAGGAGTGAGCTGTCTGCTTTCTGCTCTGAGATTAAAGGAGCATCGTACTCGTGATATGGAGAGGAGGAAGGGGCCCTCCATGGTTCATTTCACTCCTAGGATTGTGCAGGACTTCTTCCCTCAAGAAACAAGACACGTGTTCTGATTTGAACAGAAGATGACTTCTCAGAGCTATTAGTGCTTCCGCTACCTCAGTCACTACCTCAGGTGACCTCTTAGTCACTTTCTTCATCCTTAAGATACAATACTTGACAATTTGAAGCAGAAGAAGTTTATTTTGGCTCATATTTTCAGCCCATGGACAACTGACTCCAATGTAAGGAGGAATGGTGGAAGGGTTGGGCAGAGCAAAACTCAAATCATGGAGGCTGGGAAGCAGAAAGAGACGGAAGCAGCCGAGGAGGCAGATACATCTCCCCAGGTCACACCCCCAGGGACCTGCTTCTTCTGACCTGGCTTCAGCTCCCAACACAAGTCAGCTGTATCACCCTCATGGTTCAGTCTCCTTCCCAAAGCATTGTCTATGAATGAATGGAGCCCTTGGAGGACATTCTTATTCCAAATCACGGTGCCCTCTGAGGCACACTGAACTTCCACGCACACGGATCCCCTGGAAAGAGCTCTGTGCTCCTCTAGCACCATGCAAATTGGACACCAAAGCTCCATGGACAAAGACCATGAGTGTATCTCTTCTGCCCATTTGTGTGCTCTGTTGTCCCAGCACACCGCTGAAAAACACAAGTTCAAAGACAAAATTTCAAGACCTTGACCGCAGAGCATCCTACCAAATGTGGTCCTTTGGGCAGCTGCACGGGAATCACATACAAGAAGCCAACCCAGGTGCTAGGCTTGGAAGACAGATGAAAATTTTACTTAAAAGAAGCCACAACAGTAAACCATGAAGACATGGGCAGGTTACAACATGTAGTGCCTTTATGCATGGGAAGCCATGCTATCACTTTCAGTAAGTAGAGACAAGGATACAAAGCAGAGGTTTCTTCAGTGGTCATAAGATCTGTTATCATCCGAGAGAAAAAACAGTGTTCACAGTGTTATTGTATTTTGCAATTGGATTTCTAAGAAAAGCAGACTTCTTGATGTTAGCATAGATGCAGATACTTCTTAACGCCTGATTTTGAAATATATTATTAAAGGTAGAATTAAAGTAGATTCTGCTGTGAGAGGTCATGAAACAGTGTTTTGTAATTTAAAATAGTCCATTTGTTCAGATCATTTAGTTGCTAGGGAACACATTTTTCTTTAGAAATAATATGATAAATAATGGTGGCGTCTCTATGTTAGTCATGATTGTAGACTTGGTATTGTGCTAGGAGTACAATGATGATAATGCCATTTAGTAACAAAAAAAAGTGTGTGTGTGTGTGTGTGTGTGTGTGGTAATAAGAAATGCATTTCTAGGTTTTAGAAATTGCTCGACTCACCCAGAGGGAAAAGGGACTTGCCTAAATCCTGCAGTGGTAGAAGTGGTAAGAGTTTCTTTTGATCCTGGAAGGAGTGTGGGCAGCAGTGGGAGGCTCAAACTGAGAGACAGGCAAAAATACAAACACCTGGTGTGATTTACTAATGCCCTACCTTTATACAAGATGGGATCTGTGGAAGAAAATTACAGCTTGACTGAATATTAGCTGGACGTCCCTTTACTGTGCATCCCCAAAGACTTCCCTCTTCAGAGGCACCTCCCTGGTAGAAAAACTTAAATTTCCCTTACTGTTGCAGCAGTACGATCTAGAAAAAGCAATTGTCTTCTGCTATCTTTGGAATATAGCTTGTTATCTCCAAAATTCATGTTGAAATTGGGTCTCCTGTGTAACACTGATGACCAGTAGGAGGCCCTTAAGAAGGGATTAGGTTGTTAAGAAGTAAGGCAGGTCTGGTGAGAGCTGGTGTCTCAAGAGCAGGTTGACCCATAAGAGTAGATTCTCCTGATGTTTTGCTCCCTCACCCACGCCTGCATGATCTTCCCCACTTCGTGTACGTTGCAACAGCATGAAGTCCTCATCAGAAGCTGAGTAGATGCTGGCCTGATGTTCTTGGACTTCTCTCCAGAACCATGAGCCAAATAAGCTTATTTCCTTTATAAATTATCCAGTCTAGAGTATTTTGGCATAGTGACAGAAAACAAACTAAGACATCCTGTGGTTATTAGAGAAACAAAAATATTATGGTTGTGTGATTTAAAAGTTGTTCCTACAACTGCATTTTTAAAAAGACTAATAAAAAAAGAAGAGAAAGTGACAGTTGAGAATTTACTCACATTCTCAATAATTATAAAATGCATTGTTGTTGAACATTTCTGAATTTAACTCTTAACTAAAATGCTAACTTTCATATTAAGTATACATTAGTAATATTGAGGCTCTGTCATCATAAATAATCTCAGTTTATAACATAAAAATATAATGTAGTGTTGAAACAGACTTTCCTGGAGTCTGATATGAGTTTGGATGTAATCACATTGTTAATTATTATAAAATGCTTCATATCTGCCCTGAGTGCACATGGACTTGAAAATATCTGACTATAGCAAAAAAATTGTCACAATAGGAATAATAGATTAGTCTCTGAACTATTATCACCTCCAATTACAACAATTGAACCCCCAATTCCCATTTTATTTTATATAAAATTACATCTATTATAATTTTTAATTTCCATATTTTATATCATTCAAAAGTTAATATAAATTAATTTGTAAAATACAATTTAAAACCATTTATCTTATGTTTCCAAATACCTTGCAAATACCATGCCTTAAAAAAAATATAGTCAGCACAAAACAAAATGCTTCACACATAGGTATACATCTCTAAAATTTTGTTTATGAACTAATGCATGAATTTGTATGAGTAATTATAATGCATAATTGCTGGAAAGGGAAGAAATGAAGCCTACCTTGAGTGCTTTTATTACTTCTTATGGCAAGCTAGAAGGAAAAGAAATAAAATATTGAATTTATTTCAGCAAGAATTTCAAATGAAGAAAGAGCAATCTAAGCTACAGAGCACATAAAAAATGACTAGTTGAAAGAATTAAGATTTAAAAATATAGAGACACAGAACATGTAATGAAATGGAAATGAGTTTTTCTTGCTTGTAATGGATAGCGTGGGAGTATGAATTGAGATTTTGGGTAGTTTAATCCAAAGTAAATATAGCCATGCCGTTGTTTCACTAAGGAAAAATGGGTTTCTCACAACAAAAGCCATCATTTATAATTACGGCATTAAACTCTAGTGGGAAATAGGGTGCTGCACTTAATTTTTTTTGAACTTCAGAGTATGCCAGAAATTATTTTCTCTTCTACTAAATGAAAGGAATTCGCTGGCAGAAAATATCCTGATGTTATCTGAATACTATAGATTGGGAATTAACTACTTCCTCTGATATTTCTAAATGGATATAATAATGGCGTGTTTTATTCTTCATGGTAAAATATAAAGTATGAATAATATTTGAATTGTAAGAAACTACTTAAAATCTGCTTTAATATTTAAAGTCATGTTAAATATTACTAGGATTACTTTTAAAATTTTCAGTAGGAAAGTATGTCTGCACATGCATCAATATGATGTATCATTATCTTAAATTCTTTTTCATCAGA